>PVIU01009595.1:43427-75402 GCA_004026605.1 Ondatra zibethicus | reverse complement strand
TAATTCTACCGTTTCAGTGTTATTTTCTTGCAATTGATAATGACACAGTAGTTACATGAGATAATGTGCTATTTTTAGAAATATTCTGAATATACAGTCAAGCTGATATAGGCTTAAAGGGGTTTCTAAATATGAAGCATGAAATGTAATTCCAAAAATATGAAGGTCACAAAACACAGTATCTTTTAACAGCAATAACAGAAGACCACAGACTGAGAAATTTACTAAAACTATAGAAATTTATTTCTCATGGGTTTAGAATTAAGTAGAGTAAATAAGATTTGTGACTGACCAGGGCCTGTCTAAATACTGCATGCTCTAAGAGGAAGAAACATTGTACTGACAGATGTGAGGGAGAACAAAGTATGACAATTATTACAAAAATCCTTTCATCACGATGTAAAATCTCAGGGGTTAGTCTTCATAGCCTATCAACCTCTTAAAGTCCTCACCTTTTCCTGCTGCTGCAATGACAATTACTTTTTAGAAGGGACAAATATTCAAACATAGCAGCCAGATAGATGAGTAGATGGGTAGGTATGAGGATAGATAGACAGACAGACAGGTAGATGGATAAAATAGTTAAATATATAGGTAATATAGATAGGTAGATGATTACTGGATAGATAGAAGAAGAGTAGAATGATAGATATAGAAAATGTACAGATGATCCATAGATCATGACAGATTATATATAACATATAGGAATCAGATATATTATATATACATGTATTTTATATAGGTATATTATAAATAATCTAGGAAGTAGATAGAAGGATAGTAGCTAAAGGTACTGATACAAAACTTTAAAGAGAATACTGAAGAATTTACTGATATTAAATAAAATCTTCAAAATTTGAAAATATATTCTAAGACAAATATGAGAGACGTGCCCCAAGAGTAGCTACATTCCTTAAATGGGCATGTCTCAGAGAGAGGAAGAACTCATATAGGTTTCAGCAGTTTCTGACACACATACATTCAATAACAATTACTGAAAAAGATGCTGTGAAGTTGACAAAGGACAGGAAGGTTTGAGAGGAGAAAAGAGAAGTGAGAAATGTTGTTATTATCATCTCAGAAATAAAATTAAAATAATTTAATGGGCTCATCTAGGTATTGGACTAAAGAGAGACTGGAAGATTTTTTCCAAAGAATTCAAATATTTTCTTCCACAGGGCCAAAAAATTGTTTTACAAGATACATAGCTTTCAAATCAGACATCTGTCAAACTTATTGCACATTCCAGGAGTTCTGTCCAGTGGTTGTAAAAATCCTACTTTAGATACAGAGGTGCTTAGTAAATAGCTACTGAAAGGGAACAAAGATAACTCAGGATACCCTTGATCTCTTGACCAGCAATATTCTGTCTCTTCATAATCAGTCTCTTCATAATCAGTCAATAGTGAAGAATCTACACACTTCTGAACAGAGAAGTAGAGATTTTAGGAACTTGTAAGTTCCTATATGCATGAGATTAATGTTAACAATTAATGGTTTTCTTATATATTCCCTAACTTCTCTGTTTTAGCTGAATTTAGAGCTTATTGTGGGGGTATGTCTTTAAAACATTATTATTAATGATGGTGAAAAGATTAAAAAAATGGCTACTGTAAACCAAGTCTCCAGTGTGTTTTTTCTCATTGTTTCTTAATATTATGACATTTCAGAGACCCATTACACTGTAAGTAGATAATTTTATTTTGGTTTCAATTGTTTTCATTTTTGATTTATATGTATTTGTGTGTTTCTCTCTGAAAATGTGCCACCTACACTCAGGTGCCTGCATAGTCCTGAAGAGGTATTGCATCCTCTGTAACCAAAATTGCAGATTATTGTGAGAACTATCTTCATGTTGGTGCCTGAAACAAAATCTTAGTTCCTCAGAAAAACAGTCAGCACTCTTAACTGCTTAGTAAATGTTCCATCCCAGACCATTATGTCTGTTTGCTCAAATGTGCCATAACAATAGGAGAAACCAAAGCTAGTCTGACTTTTCTTTTATTTATGCAGACTCTGCAACCTAGCATCAGGGAAAGCAGGATATTTAACATCAAGTTGTCATTGAAGTTAAAAATACTTCTGATCTTCCACAAATAAAATCTCAGAAATAAGAATCACAAAGCCAGGTGAAAGAAAAAGGGCAGTGGGGACACAAATTCCTATGTGGTAAGGGGAGGAAATGTCTTTGTAGATTACCGATATTGTAGGAAAACAAAGGCTTCATTTACTGGATGGCTATATGCACACTTACGGGGCTTGTAATTGGGGATGATTATGGTTAATGACTCTAGAAATGTGTGCTTTCAAACCAGCAGGACGATGTAATTTGTATCAACCTATTCAGCATCTCTTTAGGCATTTTGCCTGGTTTAAACTTAGCCCAGGACTGGATGCAGAGGGAGCCTCTGGAAGCCGCACAGCTGGCTCATATTTGATGTCTCTCCCACTAGCCAGCCTTTCAGGATGTTCACAGGTGAATAAAGCCATGCAAGGATCCTATCAGTTTGATGGCTCAGGACACCTTCAGGTTTTAACAAGACTCAGATTTTTATAAAACCCAAGGAATGTGGGATTCTAATGCATAAAAAGGAATAACCATTGTCCTGCCCTTACTACTCTGTGATTGGGCGTTATCCAGCCTCTGGCAGACTTCTTGGTGCAAGGAAGATAGCGTACATGCCAATATACTATGAGGCACAATTTTCTGTAAGGATCCTTGAAAGGTAAGGTAATTCATTAATACAAAAACATGCCCAATTTTCATTTATCCAACAGGAGGAAACTCCTTGAAGAAAACCTAATGGTGGAATAAATTTAAAGGTATATATATTATCATTAAAAGCCAGCTAAATAGACAAAGATGGAATTTGGAACTGGATAAAATTAAGATTCACAACCACGCATTTTTTCTATAATATGCACTGACACATGACGCCTCACAAATATGAAAGCATGGTAGAACATAGACCACACATGAAAAGAAAAATAAATGAGGGACAAAGTTCAAGATAATTGCATTTTTGGAGTAAGAATTATGATTTCTTTCATTTTCCAGTTATGTATGTATGCCTCATGCAAGAAGAGCAAATCCATCCATATCTTTAATATGAAAAACCACATTTCAACCTAATTTTCAACAGTGATAACAGTAGAGTGAGGCTGTGAAGCAAGGTTAGCTTGATAAATGGTTGTCTCAGTGCTAGGTAAATGATGCTGAGGATTCTTGACCCATGTAAGGAACAGTGATGTTTTGGTGACATGAGGAAATAAGCCTCAGGGAAATGTAGCATTCTCCAACTGAGACTTTCTGGGGCAATTCTTTTTAATTTTATTTCAAGTGCTTATGAAACCATAGAATTATCTTACAGAAATTCACCCACATAAAATACAGTTTTAAGTTGATGACCTACACTTCACAGAAAATTTTGGTAAATGTTCCTTTCTTGGAATAACAACAACAACAATAACGAATGTCACCACCACCACCAACAAAACATTTGAATCTGAAAATGTGTCTGTGATTAGTCTTGAATGTGAGATTGTTTGAGTACAGAAACCATCTAGAAGACTCATGGCACATCTCTGGAAATGTCTCTGATGAAATTAACTGAGAAGATTAATTAAGCATGGATGACCTGTCATGCATGCACGTGGTATTATTCTACAGGCTGAATGTCAAAGAGAGAGAGGAGAAATCCACCTGCACAGGACTTTCTTTCTCTGTGTTTCCAAGCTTTCATGATGAGAA
Source organism: Ondatra zibethicus (assembly GCA_004026605.1). Taxonomy (NCBI): domain Eukaryota; kingdom Metazoa; phylum Chordata; class Mammalia; order Rodentia; family Cricetidae; genus Ondatra; species Ondatra zibethicus. The sequence continues at coordinate 71,651 of PVIU01009595.1, read as the reverse complement.
CTGACCCAATCCAACATACTCCAATCTGACTGGCCATGATGGAGGCAAAATAAATACCTGCCTTTTAAAGTTGTTTTTCTCAAGTCTTATACTAACAGACATAAAAAAATAACCAAAAAGTATTACTGTGAAGGTGTATTACTTGACCAAACAGGAACATATAGTACTTAAACTTGTGGAATTGGTTGAAAGAAGGAATTTGGAAACATTTGGAAAACTAGACTGTACACCATTAGAATGCTGAAGTATAATCTTTCTAGATATTTGGGTGAATAATCAAAAGAACATAATGTAACAGGAATATCAACAGTGAACTCCTGAGATTTCAGTGAGGAATAGTTGGAACTCAATTAGGAAAATACACACTACCCTTTTACAGACACCCTCCCTCCCTTATCTCCTTATTGATTGTTTTATGTGAGTTAAAATTTAATGGTAGTGGAATTATTAATCTTGAGAGAAAAAGTTAAGGCAGCCTAGCATTCAGAATCTTATCTGAATATTGCAAGAAAAGATACACAGATAAAGATGTGACTGGGGAATGGGAACGTTGAAGAGATTAACCACTAAACAAAGCCAGTGCTTTGAGCTGAAACAATAGGCAATATGTCCAGAAAGTTTGCCTTGTATGTTCTACCACATTCAAGGATTTAAAGGAGTGAACTCATTTGGCAGACTTTGGACTGAGAAGAGAGTTAGAGATTAATTGCAGGGTCATGTGTTCATTCACCCTCACGGCTGCACCTACCACACAAGAGGGCTGCCTCCTCTTTAAGTTAGCAAATGGTTTTGTTTTATGTATATTATAATTGTTTTACAGACTTGAAAAATGTAAGAGACAGAAAGTCAGATGTTTCACATGTGTCTATGTTCCCACTTAGTTGTCAAAAGAAGGGTTGGAAAAACCAGGTAACATGTGATATATATCAAAATCCATGCAGGTAGCTTCTAAAACTGTAACTTGTGACATCATAAGCTATAGAGATGCAGTACAGACCCAGATATTTAAGGATGAAAGTAGCATGAAACACCTGTCAGGGGATGCCATGAGAATGAGTGGACTCTGCCCATTCTGTTTCCTGATCATCATAATGATCTCTACCATTTTGCTCTCACTACAATGGACTGAAGCCACAGAACGTTTGAGGCAAAATACATTATTCCTATCTGAAGTGGTTTTACTCAGATATTTTTGTCATATCAGATAAAAATTTCATTAAAATAAATTGAGAATAATTGAATACATGTTGGTTAACACCAAAATACTTGAATTTCTTGTATGGAAATAAGAAAAATTCATTTGGTAAAGTGATTCATTGATCTCAGGATTTAGTAGTTCTACTAATTAGCTGAAAACAATCTTTTATAGGCATGTATAATGCTAATGTGCCTTTTCAGTTTCTTTACACCATATCCTTAAAACAAAGAGTTTTAATGAAAACATGAAATGACTGTGAAAGGGCAGTGTGTCCTTCAGCTGTTTTTTTTACCATAACACAAACAAGTTGGATTATAGTCTGGATAATTCTTTTCACAGTCCACTGGATCCACTTCCTGCTGACTACTGTGATCAACCAGAATTACAAGAAATATGCTGAACAAAACTCCTCACCATATCACAAGCCAGAGAGCAAAGAAAGCAAGAAGAGAACGAGGCACATAGTATTAAATGGTAGGAAGACTGAGAGAGTGTGAATCAGTTCAAAGTATTTCTCAACAATACACATGAAGATGAGTCAGGGGAGAATAGTCCTCAATGCTGGGAGGGAGGATTAGAGAAGTATTTTAAAATTGATTTTAGAAAATTAAAGTCAGGTCTCAATGTTTTAAGTGTTGTGTGCTTGAATCACAAATTGTATTACTATACTCCAATGATTGTGTATTTTATTTTATACTCTATGAATGGGTTTTCTGCTATGTTTCCCACAGGATCATGGAGCCCAATCTTGATCCCTAGGGCAGCTGTATTTAGAGGTGATGGAACCTTTAAGAAATGTTTATGACTATTTTTTGTCATTGATAAGTGCCTGGAAATTTCCAAGCAGACAAAATATAAGGAAATAGAAGGGAAAATCTTTTCAGAAATGTATTCCCAGAGTCATCTCCTTTGTCTTTCCTTCCACAGCCATGGCTCAGAAAAGGGGCTTGTGGATGTTGGCGAGATTTCTATAAAACACTCCTATATGGCATGTATGGCTTCCTTGCTTCTGAGTGTAAGTATATTTTAAAAAATCCTTTAATAGTAAAAGGCAAAGGGCCTGACCATGTCAGGTCCATGGGCTTAGCAGAGCCAGGGTCGGTGTTGGTGTCCATGACGGCTATTCCTGTCAAAGGTCGTGGAGCTGTCCAGGCTGTGGGCTGCCACCTGGGGCCATGCGGCTGTTATACAGCCATGATGATCTGAGTGGCCTGAGCTGCCACCCATGGCCATGGTGACATCAGGACCCAAGATGCTCCTGATTGCCATGACTGCTACATCTGAGATCTGTGTTGAGATCTGTTACCGTGTTATTATATGTCCTATGCGAACCTTGTGTTAGACCATGTGTTGAAGAAAGAGGGCCTCTGTGAGTTGGTCCTGGTACTCATATGAGAGCTAGCTCTCACACTTGGGAAAGACAGTCCTACACCTCTCCACCTGCATGGGAGAGCTGGCTTCACTCCTTGCCTGAACTCAGCTACCACTAAGACAGAGCTTTGAGTTGGCACTTCTCAACATCCACCCCACCTATGACCTGCTAGAGCACTCGAAGGTACTAATCATGTAGAATCATAGACATAGGATATCCAAGACTCATGGAAACAGCAGGATACTGAAGAAGAGTTTCAGTGAGGGTCCAGTATTGATAGTGTACAGAATCTAGCCTTGAACCTGACCAGCATCTCATCACTCAATGAACACTTATAAGTCAAGCCATTTTTTAAAAAGATATAGTTTGTAATAAGCAGCAGTTCCCTATGCCACTAAGATGAATGAAGAGGTAATAGAGAGGTAGAAAATATGAAGGAGAAAATGTTCTTTGTCTTTCTTATGGGTGGTTGCTTGTTTGTGATGGATATTTTATGTATTATTACCATTTTATTTTTATTCGTCTTTAAATTTTCCTTCTGGGGGGCACTACAAGAAGAAGGGCTGATATGAAGGGACTGGGAAATGAGTGGGATTGAGGTGCTTGATGTGAAATTCCCAAAGAATCAGAAAAAAAATTATGTCTAAAAATCTATTTAAGAAACCAACTTTTATGAACATAGTTGAACATATGTCTTTGTAGTATGATTGAGTATCTTTTGGGTATATGCTCAAAATTGGTGTTACTGGATCCGGAGATAGGATGAGTCCCAATTTTTGGAGAAAATCCCATACTGATTTCCAAAGTGGTTGTACAAGTTTGCATTCCCACCAGCAATGGATGAATGTTCCTCTTACTCCATATCCTGTCCAGCATAAGCTATCATTGGTGTTTTTGATCTTAGCCATTCTTACAGGTATAATATGGTATCTCAGAGTTGTTTTGATTTGCATTCCCATGATGGCTAAGGATGTTGAACATTTCCTTAAGTGTCTTTTGGGTATTTGAGATTCTTCTGTTGAGAATTCTCTGTTTAGTTTGGTACCCCATTTTTAATTGGGTTATTTGAAATTTTGATGTTTAATTTCTTGAGTTGTTTAATATAATTTGGAGATTAGTTCATAGCAGCATTATTTGTAATAGCAAGAACCTGAAAACAACCTAGATGCCCCTCAACTAAAGAATGGGTAAAGAAAATGTGGCACATTTACACATTAGAGTACTGCTCAGTGGTTAACATACAATGACATCTTGAATTTTGCATGCAAATGGATGGAATTAGAAAACACCATCCTGAGTGAGGTAACCAAGACCCCAAAATATGAATATGGTATGTACTCACTTCTAAGTAGATACTAGCTATTAACAAAAGATATTGAGCCTATAGTTCATGAGCCTAGAGAAGCTAAGTAACAAGACGAACTGTAAGAAAAACATATACAGATCCACCTGGAAAGTTGAAATAGACAAGTTCACCTGACAAAACTGGGAACATAAGGGTGGGGGAAGAGGAGGGAAAATGGGAGGGGTGAGGATAGTCAAGATGGAGGAAGGAGAGAGATGAGAACAAGGAAAGAGATATCTTGGTTGAGGGAGCCATTATGATGTTAGCAAGAAACCTGGCTCTAGAGAAATTCCCAGGAATCCACAAGAATGACCCCAGCTAATACCCTAAGCAATAGAGAAGAAGATGCCAGAACTGGCCTGTCCTGTAGTCAGACTGATGACTATCTTAAATATCACCATAGAACCTTCATCTAGCAACTGATGGAAACAGAGGCCCACATCAAAGCATTGGACTGAGCTCTGCAAGTCCAGTTGAAGAGTGAGTGGAGTGAGAATATGAGGAATTGGTAAAGACCATGATGGGTGCACCTGCTGAAACACTCTACCTGAGCTAATGGGAGCTCACCAACACCAGACATACTGGGAAGAAACAAGAATAGCATCAAACTAGACCCTCTGAATGTAGTTGACAGTTTCATGGCTGGGGCAGACTGAGGGGCCACTGGCAGTGGCACCAGAATTTATCCCTACTGCTTGTTTTGGCTTTTTTGGGAACCTAGTCTCTTTGGATGGATATCTTGTTCAGCCTAGATATAGTTGGGAGGGCCTTGAACCTTATTCAAAGCCAAGTGCCTTACCCTCTCTGAGGAATGGATGAGGGTGGGGTTGGAGGGTAAGTGGAGGGGATGGGAGAAGGGAAGTGAGTGGGAACTTGTATTGGGTATGTATAATGAAAAACGATGGCTTTTTTCTTTCTTTAAAAAAATTAAATTAAGAAAAGAAACCAACTTTTATGTTTTCATGAGGTGGGATGGACTCTGTAAGTCAAAATCTAAAAAAAAAAAAAAAATGCTTAATAAGGTCTACAGAGCAAGTACCATAACAGACAGCACTACACAGAGAAACTGTCTTGAAAAGTAAAAGGGGAAAAATTCTGCTAAACAGAACACAAACTTCATCCTCTGGGTCTTACAGGCTTTTGCCCCACCCCATCTCCCATTATGTTCTCTTAGCATTAAGTGTAGGTGTGATGTTGACATATCAGTTGAGGATGGCATCCACTAATCAGTTGCTCTTTGCATGTTGACCAGTTGTAGATTTCTATAATGGTCACTGTCTGTTAAAAAAAGAAAAAAAAGAGGCTTCTTTTTGAGTGGGGAGAGCTCCGCTTATCTGTGTGTATAAGTAAATATTTAGAATGCAGTTAGAAATTATGCTGGTTGAGAGTGTGACAATAGTTGGATGTTTTCGAAGATCCATGGCCTCCCCAGTCATGGAGAGTTAGGTAGATTTATGGGGCCATGTGTAAATTACAAAAATAAAGCTTTTTTATTTTTCATATGCTTAGACTTCGTTCCTCAGCTGGATGCAGTAGTTCATAGTTAAATTATGTCAGCTTCACCCTTCTCCTTGGTGTTTGGAGGGAGGAGACCTCTTTTGTTTTATAACAACTTTTTCTTCTTAGGCTTCTTGTCAATAATCAGCACTCTGCATGGCTCAGCCACACAGCTCAGGTCCCGAGAACGTCTGTATCAGTGATTTCTAGCGTGATGTGATTAACGAAAACAACTCTCTTTTCCCAAATACAGTATGAAATCACCATGACAAGAGTCTCGATAAATTATCTGCTCTTGTGAGGAGTGATTATATTCAGATCGCTCAGATCGCAGGCATGCATACTGTTGTCTCAGCTAACTTGAGCTGGGTTTCTTTTCTTTCAGTCATTTGTACATGTTCTCTTTCTCATACTAGGAATTCAAACAGTTTTTTTTTTCATTTTTGTTTTTTGCATATTAGGCAAGAGCCTTTAAACCAAACTCCAGTCACAGTCTTTGTAACTTTCTGCTGAAATAAAGTCTCACTGTGTTGTTCACGGACTCCCTGTGACACTGGTGGGCTAAAAGTTCCTGATTCTTCTTCTGCTGACATCACAAATCTTGGCCATCACAACTAAAACTAGTGAGTTTTCCATGAAAATATCCTGTATTGCAATTTCTCTTTTCTAAACAATTTAATATTGTCTCCCTTAGGCCAGTGTGGCCCTGCTTCCCACAATAGATGGAGGAAAATGGAACACACATCTTAATTCCTCTCCCACTTCTTCCTGGAACCTACCCTGCTCACTTCTATACTCTAATGTCTTAAAGGTGTATTGTAGGAGGCCGCTTGTTTTTTCCTGGCTGCTCAGCCCTGAAATAATCACATAGAAACCATATTATTTGCTATACTCTTTGGCCAATAGCTTAAGTGTATTCATGGCTAACTCATATCTTAAATTAACCCATTTCCATTAATCTGTGTATCACCACTAGGCTGTAGCTTACTGGGTAACTTTCTGGTGTCCTCCTCCTGGGGAGCTACACGGCTTTTGCTCACTCCATCTTCTTTCTCCCAGCATTCAGTTTAGTTTTCCCTGCCAAGCTCTACTCTGCCCTATCACACAGGCAAGACCTGCTTCTTTATTCATTAATCAATAAAAGCAACACATAGACAGAAGGACCTCCCACATCAAAGGTGTATTTTAAATACAAATGTATAGCTGTAGGTTTTTCCTGTTGACTTCACACTTTTTTCAAAACATTAACCAGATGAATATTTTTTCTTGTCATCCAAAAGTATTCTGGATTCACTATTCTATTTTGAAATCAATAATCCATCAATAATTATTCAGTATTTAATTTTATACTGATCTGGAACCAAAACAACTCTCACCTTGCCTTTAATTACTCCCCTATCAAAAGTCATTGTGAGATTTCAAGAAAACATAGGCACTTTATGTACATTATTCTGTCCCTTTAAAATATTCTTGGGAAATCATTAGCACTAACAGATACATTTTGACAATCCTTATGATCAAAAGTAATTGTAATAGGTTAGAATAGAGGCAGCCACCCTTGGTCTTTTATTATTTATGGTGCCCTGAGTGCTTGTAATGAGGAGAATTGAAATGTTAGCTGCATTAATAACATTGTAAGAGTGGAATTCTGTGATGTATGTGTCTAAAGAGGCCACCACACATCTATCAAGCTCATATGTAGACACTGACTCAACATAAAAGGTCAGACCAGTGAGATGAAATATGTATTTCTCAAGCATTTGAAATATTTTGTATTCTGTTCTGCATTTAAGTATGTGATAATGTGTGTGATGTTGTGAAGATATTCAAAGTTTGTAAGTTAAACAGAAGATGCTCTGGGAAATTTTCAGCCTGCTACAGCCAGCGACAAAATAAACAAGTTGTCAGTGTTGCTTTTTCTAGATGTTTGTGCTGTAAAGATAGGAAAGGAAGTGGGGAGTTTGGTGTTTAATAGCACTCAGTCATATAATGCTTCCTTGATACTATTTCAAACTGAAGTGCACTGGAATATCTTATATAAATAATGAAAACTAAATTGTCAAAACATACCTCTCTGGGAAAATAAGTCTCTTTCCCTAATGGCAGCTATTTGACACATTCAATGTTATGTTTGATTTACATTATTGGAGTCATCTTAGGACTGGCAAGATACTTGGCTCTAGAGGAGATCCCAGGTGTCCACAGGGATGCCCCCACCTAGGTCCTTGGGCAGCAGAGGAGAGGGTGCCAGAACTAGCATTGTCCCATAGTCACACTGATGAATATCTTGATCACATCCATAGAAATTTCGTCCAATGGATGAAGATAGAGACAGAGACCCACATTCACACCAGAGCAATGGATTGAGCTCCCAAGGTTCAGTCAAAGAGCAGAAGGTGGGAGAAGATGAGCAAGGAAGTCAGGACCGCGAGGGGTTGGTCCACCCACTGAGACAGTGTGCCTGATCTAATGGGAGCTCACCAAATCCAGCTGCACCGGGACTGAATGAGCATATGATCAAACTGGACTCTCTAAATGTGTCTGCCAATGAGGGCAGAATGAGAAGCCATCAACAATGACACTAAGACCTATCTCCTCTGCATGTATTATCTTTTTGGGAACCTAGTCGATTTGGAGGCACACCTTCCTAGGACAGGATAGAGGGGGGAGGGCCTTGGACTTCCCACAGGGCTGGGCACCATGCCCTCTTTTAAGGAAGCAGCAGGGGGGGAGCGGGAGGGGACTGGGGGATGGGGAGGAAATGTAATTCTTTTTTTTTGAATGGAAAAATAAAAGAATATGGGGAAAAAAACAAAAAAAAACCATTATGTTTGTAAAAAAATAATGTTTTTTAATTTTTGTTCCAAGGCCTGCATTAAGTGCCCTGTTACAGTGGCTGTTAGAAATAAGAAACTTTCTTCTGAAAAGTGTGTTTCTACTTTGGGAGTGTGGGAATGTGGTCAGAATTGGCCCTGCCACATATGTATTGGAAAGAGATACTTTTTCAATGATGTTACTTTAATTTGTAGCTTTTAAACTATAGATTTTTTTCCCTTATCGACCTACTTCAGGCTAGATAATATATTTTGTCGATCAAGAGTAATATTGGTGACTTTTTCAATAAAAAAACTTAAACATTGGAAACTAAGGAAGTGATGGGCATTCAGAAATAATCTGATATAGATAAAAATGAAGTCTTTTTTCTCATAATTTTTGTTTTAAAATGTAATTGAATTTCTTTCTTTTTTTTGAGACAGGGTTTCTCTGTGGCTTTGGAGCCTGTCCTGGAACTAGCTCTGTAGACCAGGCTGCTCTCAAACTCACAGAGATCCGCCTGCCTCTGCCTCCCGAGTGCTGGGAATCATCTAAGAAATTTATGTTAGTGATAAGACTAAATGAGGAACATATCATTTTTTCTCTTTTTTTTCACAAGAAGGTCTAAAAAATAGTTCTAAAAATGCTGAAATGGCTCATTTTCACAATTGTATATAATAAATGTATAACAAACACTTGAATATAATTCTAAAATGGTGCCTGATTCAAAGAACCTCCAGAATAACAAAACGAACTGTGTAAGACAGACAAAGAGAGAGGGAAACAGAAAGATTGAAGAACAGAAACAGATGGAAGACTTCTCCACTGGAGACTGAAGTAGAGTTGGCATTTCAGCCTAAAATTAAGCTGGGAGTAGAATTTCTCTTTTCGTTGATGACCTTATTTTTCTACTATTTGTCTTCTAAATGTCTCAAACAATTTGAGAAAAGTGAACACACTCAAAATCTATTAAGTCTTCTCTTGATCTCCCTGCCAAATATGGCTGGAGAAAGAGATCAGTGGTTAAGAGCACTACCACACAATTGGAAGAATAGGAACTTGGGTAAATGCACACACATGCTAGTGGTACCCTATAAGTACACACACCATATCCATATACCTCACAGACACTTGTATTACTTTCAAGCATACAGACACACATGCCCACAAACACATGTACTCATAAACATCACAATATACACACATACATGTGTCTCTCACAGAATTATAGGCACACAAACACAACACATTAACAATATAGTTTAACAAAACAATGTACACAATGGCTTGGTCAATTGTCATATAAAACTATCACACATATACATTATAATTGTCTGCTCTCACCAACCTCTTCAAAGTAGGCATTATTCTCAAATTTAGGGTGATAGCCCTACTCCATCAATTCCTAAATCCTTTTTAAATGATACCATTCCAATATTTTTATATCCCTTATCAATTTATTATCACTTTCTCATTTCTTGCACACAAGAAATGAATAAATATTTTTCATGTATTTTTCACAAGAAAAGAAAGATATTATTTCATGGTTCATTAAAGAATTTTGAACCTGGAATAACCTGAGTATTCCCTCATGCAAGTCATCTTACCTTCACCCATTCTTCCAGCCTCTCTCACATTAAGTTTTATTTACATTGCTGTGTATATACATGTGTGTATGTGGTGTGTGGTGTGTGTGTATTGTGTTGTGTGATGTGTGTGTGTCTGTGGTGTGGTGTATGTGTGGTGTGTATGTGTTTGTGTGTGGTATGTGATGTGTGTGTGGTGTGTATGATGTGTGGTGTATGTGTGCACTGTGTGTGTTGCATGTGTGTGTATGTGTTTGTGTGTGAGAGATAGAGCATCTGCGAGTGTGTTTCTTTCCAGCCAAGATTTTTTCCAGTATAGTATCAACAATAACACGTTTCAAAGCTCAGAGTCTGTAAAGTAATATGAATATACATGGTTATCAAAGCATTACAATTAGATACAACTCTGGCTTTAGAAAGGTAAATCTGGTCAAAGTTAATGAGATCAGGGCATCAGACTAAAAATGGTTATTACATGTCATAGTTATCCAAAGGGTAGATTGTTTTTGAAAAAAGAAAAGTGGCAATGTCCTATCTTCTAGAGGACCCATCAATATTTGAAAAAGAGAATGTGAGTCCTCACATCTCAGTTATGCACTGAATCTGATGATTATGTACACCCAAAAGCAAATATTTAGAAAAATACTGTGATTTATATTTGGTATAGCATATTTCTCTGCAGAATAAGCCTCAAAAAAAAAAAAGAAGAAAGAAAATGCTTACACACTCTGAGTAGCCATCCTGTTAAAAGAATACTCTGCCTGTCGTCCGTATTGAAATCAGTGGCTGTTAATCATTTATTAATTCTGTTGCAGTTTTTAGATAACTGTATTAGATTTTTTACCCAGACTGAAATGAATGAACAGTTATAAAGGTGCATTTCTGGGCAAGTGGCCAGAGGGCACAGCAGATAACCTTAGAAACACACTTTGTGATGATGTGTGACATCACCTTAACCTTTCTTTCTGCCTTTTCTTTGTACTTCCTTCATTTGCTTTTCACTCCCTGACATTTATTACATTTTTCTTCCTCCATTCGCTGTCTATATTTAGCGACAAACTACCTTGAGCAGGTCCTCCAGGCCCTGGTAACATAAATTTTTCCTATAACCATGAAGTGAACTCCACCCCCAGCTATGAGCTCATAATTTTGTCATGCAATTCTCTGATCCAGGAGTCAAGAAACTGTTGATTGAAGCCATCTGCTTGCCCATTGCTCACATATAAGCATTTCCCAGGCCAGTACTCATGGGGAGATGCATTGATGCCAAAACTCTTTCTGTTTGCACTCTTTCATCTTCTGACCCAGAGAACAGCATGTCTTAGTTGATATTCACCTCAGTAAGAGTGTTAATGTGGAAAACTCTGCATTGACACGTCTCCGTGAAGACAACAACTGTCCTGCCTGGCAGTGATACAGTTAGTTATTTCAGTAATAGTGAGCAAGATACCAAACAATGTTCATAATTTCTTTAGCCACTGTACAGATTCTTTTTAATTGCTTGATTCCTTGGCTTTCATTGTGAAAATTGTTTGTGAAGAATAACAATGCTTAGGTTCTTGGAGGAACAAAATCCCACCATTTTAAAAAACAGTTTAGCATATGTCAAAGTCCTTCAAACTGTTTTCTTACTTTTCCATACGTGAGTGGGTCTCACGTTACAAACTGTAATGAAAGGAAAAGTACAGCAAATAGAACTGCATAGACCTAATTTCTAACTCTAACACTTCAAAGAATATGATATTGAGTATGTACTTAACTGTCCAAAGAATTTTATTTCTTCTGGATAACTAGTGTAACACATGGTAATTATATACTATTGGGATGTCAGATGACTTTTAAAGTAGAATTAATCTTTTCTCTCTCATGTAAATAAGACATGAAATGACATTTGGAAGAAATGTTCACTGAGTTTTAAAAAGAGAACTCATTGTTTTCTTTTACTTTGTCATTTAAAAAGACAGTATATCACAATGATGTTAAACTAAATTCTCCATAAACACCCTAGAAGTTGAAAAAATATTATTCATTGAAATCTCTTCAAGAGCTATGATGGTGTGGGTGAATTGAAACATCACTGTTCTGAAGTAATAATGTAGAAAAAGATACTGAGCCATCCTCAATCTGCATTTGTGACAAGTATAATTGTATATAACTGTTTGTAAGATGCACACAGATGAATATTTGATGAATACACATCATTAAATACAAATTTATTTGCAAATGTCATGCTGTACAAATAGTCATGTAAATTAACTACTTCCTTTGAGTGAGCTTCGTGTTGTAAATATGTTTCACTTGTAAAAAGTCTTGGTAATTTTACAGGTCTGTGGTTTTACTATTTTCCTTAATAAGGAAATTAGATTTAACCATTTATTCATTACAGTAATAACATTAATTGGCTCCTTCTTCTATATTGGATTTGCAGTGGTAGCAGACATTCTTGGGAAATTTTAATTTCTGGGCAAATTATTTGGTACAGATTCAATGAATTTTAGATTACTCACTTTTGCCAAGATATAATTTATTATTTTGCTTTCTTTCTTTTTTAAATTTTAAATTTTATTATTTAACAAACAATCACAAGTTTTAATAAAATGTCACACTGAAATTAAAAGACTAGAAAGACGATTACCCAACTCAATAAACTTCTGTACAGTTTAAGCAGCTACTAAGAACACAGTCTGTGGAGCTGTTCACTGGATTTTACACTTTGACTATTCAACACATTTTTGATGCTTATATCTACCACAAACAAACAAAACCCAGTGACAAACTGGAAAGACAATCAATTTTCTATGCTTTTCCACAATTCTTGTGCGTTTCCTGCACTCAGTCCTTCATCCATAATACTGAAACTTTCTTTTTGTCTTTCCTACATGTTATACTGCATGCATATGTACATTTGTTTCTGTACAGGCATACGTTATGGACTAGATTCCACATATAAGGGAGAACATGTAGTGCTTTTCTTTTTTAGAATCCACAAACACGTGTGATACAATACACTCTAAATCACCTGTTTACCTGAAAATATTGTATTGTTTTGTTCTTTATAATTGAATAGTATTCACACACACACACACATTTTCTTATCTGTTTATTTGTTAATTGACAACTAGATTGATTGTAATTCTGTGTATAGTGAAAAAAAAAAGCAATAAATACAGGGTTGCAAATTTTTCTGTGGTTCAACATGGAGTTCTCTTGGGCTATGCCAAGTAGTGAGATAGGTCATAGAATAGTCTGTTTTTCATTTCCTGAGAAATGTCCAAACTGGTTTCCACACAAACTGTATGAATTTCTATTCTCACCAAGAGTGAATGAGGGTTCCTTTCTCCCAGCACCCTCTTTAACCTATGCTTTCAGATTTATTGATGATAGCCATTCTGACTGGGGGTCCATTTAGTTCATTTGTCAATTTGTTGCTAGGCAATTTTACTTTTTTAGTATTTAACTTTTGCAATTCTTTCTAAACTTAGATATTAACCCATTGCCTGAAATGTAGCTGAGAATATTTTTCTCCCATTCTGTGAACTGTCTGTTTGCTTTGTTTTTGGTTTCCTTTGCTGTGCAGAAACATTTTTTGTTTTTATATAGCCCCATCTGCTGATACTAGAGGTTATTTCCTGTCCACTGGTGTTCTGTTCACAATGTTCTTGCCCACCTCAGCATTGTGAAGGATATCCCCTGAGATTTTGCCTAGAAATTTCAGCTTAACAGGCATTACAGTTTTTGATCCATTTTAAATTTATTCAGTAGAAGATGAAAGATAAGAATATAATTTCATTCTTCTGCTAGTCAAACATAGTTTTTCCATTACCATTTTCTAATGGTCTAACTTTTTTCCAATGTATATTTTAGTTTCTTTATCAAAAAAATGAAGAGACTAAGGGTGATTTTGCTATGAGATTTTGTCTCCTAGAAACTTCAGAAGTTATACACACAAAGTCTACCAACCTGTATGTTTAAGCATGAACTGAGCAAGTACAGCAACAGACATGCTGTAGTAGATGGGAGAAAGATCATGAGGTATCAAATACAAACAGGAAACTGCAAATAACTAAGGAATGCTGAAAACAAATACTTGTTAAGAATTTTTACAAGTATTTTCATCAAAGAAATTGCTCTATAGTTTTCTTTTTATGGAAGTTTCTTTACTTGGTTTTGGTATTAATATATTACTGACTTCTTAATACAAAGGGAGAAGCTTGGTCCTTCCTCAACTTGATATGCCATGCCTTGGTGATATATATGGGAGCCATGTCCATTTCTAAAAAGAAGTAGAGAAGCCAATAAGGAAACAACAGAAGGGAGGTGGGGGAAGGGAATGGGAAGAAAGGATGGAGCAGAAACTGTGGTGGGGATGTATAATGGATGAAAAAAAATAATTAATAAGAAGAAAAATGTATTACGGACTTTATAAATTGATTTCAGTAGTCTTCCATCATTTTCTATTTTGTGGTCAAATTAGGAAGATTTGGTCTCCTTGAAAGTTATAGTAGAATTCAGCAGTTGATCCATCTGGTCCTGAGATCTGACTTCTTGCAGTAAGTCTATTTATATAATTAGGGTCTAATTTTGGTAGATGATATATATTTAGAACCTCTTTATTTCATCCAGGTTATTCAGCTTTTCAGAGTATTAATTTTCAAAGTCATTTTTTGTGATTTCCAATGGTTTCTTAGAGTTGTAATGATAATCCCTTTGCTGTCTAATTACATTGATTTTTTTCTCTTCCTGATTTTTTTCTCTCAGATTAATTCCACTTTTTTCTATCTAATCGACGTTTTCACAGAACCAGCTCTTTGATTTTTTAAGGTCTTTTCACCAATTTCTTCCCTAATCTTTATTATTTTTTTAAATTTTCTGTGTATGTTACAGGCTACTTTTTACGTTTCAAGAGTCTTGAGACCTGTTGTTATTTTGCTTACTTAATATCGCTCAGATTCTTAGTTATGGGCAATTATTGTTATAAACTTTACCTTAAGACCTCCTTCCTTGGCCGTGTCCTAGGGCTTTGATAAGATGTATTTTGTCATAATTGCTTTCTGGGATGTTTTCATTCTCTGTCTAATTTCTTCCTTCGTATTACAAAAATCAGTAATGTAGTCCTTGTACTTTGGTCAACAAGAAAAACAGAGTGAAAAATAATTAGTGCCTGTTGCATTTTTTTCCCATGTCATAAGGGAGACACCCTGTTTAGAACAAGGTGGCAGCATCTTTTCACAGATGATCCTTCTGTATGTGGAGGATATTCCAGACACTAAGTTGGTGGCAGAAACTATGGATAACACAAAACTTAGAGATACATGTTTACTCATATGAATGCCTAACTATCATAAAGTTTAATCTCCGTGTTAGGCTTACGGAAAAAGTATCAGTAATTAATAATAAAACAGATAAATAACATGGTAAAGTTAAAATATATTAATAACTTTTTCTATAAAAATTGCATTATTTTACTATGTATATCCTTGCTATGATGATAAGATACTTTGTAGAGATGAGTTCCTCAGTCTTCTCCAACAAAACACGTTCCTGTAATCAGAGTACATTCTCTGTTTATGTGTTCTACCCACAAATTACTGTTTTTTTTTCATATAACTAAGTACTTATATCATGACAATAACCCCCCTGTTTAAAGTGCAACTAAATAGTGAGGTTCTAGTTTTCTTTTTTACATTCCATAGAAAATGCACTTTTATTGATCTTGTAAACTCAGGGGAAAGAACTGTATGCCTCTTTTTGTCATATAAAATTAACCATCATCACCACTCTTGCCCTTTGAGATTCAAAAACGTCATGTCAGTAAACCCAATAGCGGAGCTGGTTTCTAGTTAAGAATGGTCTAAAGTGCATTGAGTGTGGAGACTAGGTGGGATATAGCAACATAGCATAAGCATTAATGATGCCATTCAGAGCAATGCACAAGATCAACCATGTAAATTGCTTACTTCTGAAAAAAATTTTCATAATAGTTTTGGAATCATAGTTCACAGTGGTTAACTAAAAACATTAAAAGAGCAAGAGTGCAGATTAATGGAGACTCTTGTGCTTCTTGTGTTTGCAGGTCTCAACACGCATAGCAGAAAAAAAGTAAAGAGGGATTTTCAACCAAGACAAGGAAAAGATGTCATCGGTGAAGACAGATTTTTAACGAACTTCTTGAAGATCAAAATTGATAAAATGAATTTATTATTGAATGATAAAATAATTAATCACAGGTCATACTGATACAAATCTAGAATATGTGAAAAGGGAGGTTAGCTGATGAAGGCTATATTTCCCCAGTCAAATCCCAAGGGGTAACAAACAAGAAATGGTAGATTTTTGGAGGACCAGAGATATAAATGGGTTCAAGAACAAGATGATAAGTGAAACATTTGTAAGAGATAATAAATTGCTCATATCTCTTCCTATAACCTCATTGTTCGTAGCACTCAATACCGGAAAACACCATTCCAAGTTGTATAACGTTGTTGTAAAATCAGATGTTCATTGTAAGTAGAAGAGATTATGAGTGAAGTCTTTTTTGTGATGTGATGAGTGTGACCATGAGCACAAGTCATCCCATAATTTCACACTGGAAGCCATCACTTCTACATGTAAACTTGCTCCTCTTACTCGTTACCATTAAATATGGACTAGCTACCATGATTTCTCAGCTCAAGAAACCACTGAAACATTCGTAATGAAATGAAGCCAATCTGAACTATTCATGCCAAGACTTTTTTAATTTATAAAACAAAATAATTTTGAAGTTTTTAATGAGAATATTCAGGTAAGTTTTCAAAGATACTTTAAATACCCGTAGACTAGAATAGTAAATAGAAAATTCCAGTAATAAACCATTTATGTGACTGAACTTGTGAGTACTCAAAACAGCATGAGAGAAACAAATAGAATGCCAAATAGATAATAAAATACAAGAAAAAACAAATCTTAAAAATTCAGTCACTATCCAGCAGTATATTCAATAAGATGGATAGAAGATAAACATGAGGCATGTATTCATTTAATACATTGATGGTGAAAACAAAGGTATACAGAGGGGAAAAGATCAATAGAGGATTCCTAGCGTTTGACTAGCAGTAATTTGTTAGCAATGAGAATGAAGAGTGCAGAAGTAAAGTCATCCAAGATAGCCACCAAACTCTTCATGGAACAGGGATGCAAATATAATTATAAACACATGCATGCAGTGTCTGGGGAGGCTGGATCCTTTGGAACTCAAGGACAGTCAGGTGTGGTCTCTGGGAATCAAAACTGGCTCCTCTGTGAAAAGAGTCAGCCAAACAGTCTCAGTATCTCAAATATGATACATATATTTGCATATAATGTGGCAACTATTAAACTTTATCCTATCCTATACTCTGATTTATATTTATGTTATACCTGTGAAATGAATGTATAAGTAAAAGAAGAAAGTAAAGGTGAATTGGAGGGAGGGACCCAGCAGTGCTCCCTCCTATCTTATACAATGCGTTTTAAAGTGTAATGATTAAGGATAATAAGATGTAAGCAGTTACTCAAGTTGGCAATTAGAAACACAAAAGAGAGAAAAACCTAACACTGTGGGATAATTAAAGGTGAAGAAACAGTTTGGATAGTTGAACAGTCAGTTAAAACCTTCGTATTTTTTAATGAGATAGTGACAGGAAATTTGTAAATCAGATGAATCATAATATTAAAATTTGTGGTATTCTTTCTACTTTGTGGGGAGTCATCTGATGAATTAATGTAAAAATTTAAATGCAATTAAATTTCTTTGTAGGGAGGTGAACTAGGAATGAAGGATAATGATACAAAGTTAATGTTTTATATGGCTCAATTATTTGATGTTACAGAAAAGTATTACTTTCACAAAAATCAAACAAAAGTAATGTTTGCAATATGAAAAGTGATAGGGTAGATATAGTCATGCTAGGGTTTATCAAACTACATTCAGACAATTACATCCAATTTAAATTATTCTCCTTATATCAAGTGTAATTAGCCACTTAAAATGCAAGGTCATGGATTTGGCATATTAGTCTGAGAGAGGTTAATGTACCTCTCAAGTACATTAGGTCTCAGTATTTGCGCATTGTTCAATGAAAGTTAATAAGGCTTGATGTTAATCTTCTCTTATGATAATTTGTTTATCCTACTGTTGGTTAGCTGTATTAGCATTTATTAAAACTTAGATGGTTTTAATATGTTGGTGGGTTTAATTTAATTTTAGTAGTAATTTCCTTATGTATGTCCTTCTAAAGACAGGAGGAAGGAGACCATCTATGTCCGTATCAGCCTTCTTTGATACCAACCTGGAAACTAAGCAGTATTGCATCCGGTTAGAACTTGGATGGGATAAATGCTAAGAGTGTTTTTATAAATAAAGTCGAGGAAATATTCAAATCTCAATGAAATTAGTCTCTGGAGATGCGTTTTGAACATGTGGCCCATGGTTTGCTCAAGCACTTCTGAGAGCTCATTTTATTGATCACTTACAATGAGGTATTGATGTTACATAATCAAACATTTGCTGCCCGTGAGATCTATGTACAGAAACTGCACATATAAAATTTGTAGATGTGGTATCCAACAGTTCCCACTTGTCAATTAATAGAGTATTGATGTAGAACACAGTTTGCATGTCAAGCTGTATGTAATACAATTTGTTTTTGAGCCAAGTAGGAATAAGAATGGGGGATGGGTGAGTAGCAGAGATGCAGGTTGCCCCAAGAGCATATTTTTATTGAAAACAGTTTTGTGAAGATTTTACAGTTGCATAGAAGACAACTATCGAGTCATTTGTAGTACATTGATGGGAACACTAGGTACTACAGCCAATCAGGGTCACCTCTGTTTTAGATCTCAGATCCGTTCTGATAACAGGGTTGGCTTCTGGGCAGGTGGAAGCTATTGCTAACTGTAGACTTTTAATGATACCTAAGCAAACAGGTCAGACACAGGTGAGGGTGCTTTTAAAGGAATTTAAGATTGTCCAACATAATTTGCCTCTTGATCTTCAATATTCCCACTCTCTCCAGTCACAGAGATCTATTAAACCAATTGACCTTGCAGAAACTTGACCATGGGCAAGGCAGTTTTTTAGAAACTTCAGTTCACAGTGGTGATGCTTACTTTCTATGTGAGCAATTCATGTTTTAGACACCATATCAGCATGTTTGGTGTTTACATTATATTAATATTGTAAGCATTGGCAAAACCTTTTAGGATAAATTTAGTTTACAGTTGGGGAAGCAGATAGATGTGAGGCTTATTTAAGAGACTTTGTAAGCTAAAGATTAAAAATGACAGAATTTCTTTACAAAATGCTGACTTCATGTGAGGCTTTCTTTGGTCAGGTAACTAACACAATTACTTTTATCTTTCCTTGAGGTATCTTTAATTATCAAATTCTATAAAATTTAACTTAGGACACTTGTTTTTAAGAATTATTGTAAGCTGGTAATACCCTGAAAAATGGATCTCATTTAAAAAGGAGCTTATTTTTAGATTTTTGTACAGGAAAATACAGATGCTTTAAGATTGCTGGCAAATATAGCATCTTTGCTGGCAAAATGTGTTTTTATAATGATATAATTATGAAAATATGTAATTTCCCCCTTCAAGCAGAGACTATAGCTGGAGATTGGAGCACAGCCCACATGTTGAACATCTTGAAGAAGTGAGTTAAGGGTAAACCAAAAATTATACCCTGGCAACTCTCACCTCTGCACCTGGAAAACTAGTTTAAAAGATCTTGGAAGGTGGAGCACAAATCATCTGGGTGAGCAAAATCGGTTTGGAATAAATCAGCAAAGGCTTTGCAAATGTAAATCATTCCCTCTCTGCCTTGAAAGGCTACTTTATGATGCTTAACAAAGAGTAAATAAAAGAGGGTGCCAGATGTACTTAATTTAGATTTTCAGGGCCTCTTAAAGGAGGTATTTTTATCCTTAAACACCTGACAGGGGGAATGCACAACTACATTAGAAAATACACAAAACACATTTTTGCCATCTGGTGTATCTGCTGGCCAGCATTACCAGAGACCACCGAGTGAGCTGCCATGTCTGGACAAATCCATTTCTTACCACAGGTTCTTTCCCAGGAGCCTATAAATTCTTGGCAACAGAGACGGAGGGTGAAATTTCTGTCAGTGATTAAAATCTGAAGAGAGGACAAAATGACAGAGGTGTGGATATTGCCCTTCTATGTAAGGAAAAAGCTGTCTGCTTATCAGAGAATAGTAAATATTTAATTTACTATTTACAGTATAAGAGTCTGAGATAATTATGCTGAATTGCTGAGCACACATAAAAGAGAAGAACCCTGAGATTTTAATAAAAAGATGACGGACATATGTATCAATTGCATTGTTTCTGTATGTACGAACGTGAAAGTAAAAAATATTTAAAAATTTTCACTGAGGATGTAATTCAGTTGGTGGAATGTTTTTCTATGATATGCAAGGTCCTGGGTTCAAGCCCCAGCACATCTCAAACACAATGAAATATTGCATACCTGTAACATCCACCTTCAAGAGGTGGAGAGGCAGGAAAATTAGACATAACATATAGGCATCTTCAGCTACACATGAGTGGAAGCCAGCAATGTATATATTAGACCCTTTCTCAAAATAATAAAAATCACTTTAAAATGAAATTATGATTAATTAAGGTAATGATACATCTAAACTTGTGGTTGAGATTAATTACAAACGCTTACTTCAACTGACTGACAGCTAGTGGCAATATGAGCAGATTCCAGAGGAAATGGATGGATGATGAGGATGTTCAGATAAGTGAATTTTAAATAAACATCTAATGCAAAAATAGCTTTTTGCCCAGAAGACTAGGGTATTTTATAAGCAGAATCAACATAATCTTCTAAGGAAAATTATGGATAAAAATAGCAAGAAATTTATTTTTAAAATTCTCAAATGCAACTACTTTTTAAGAATTTAAAGGCTATCCATTGGGGAACATTGCATCCCCCTTAGGGTTCTCTTTGTTGCTTAGCCTTTCTGGGTCTGTGGGTTGTATCATCATTACCATTCATTTAACATCTTATATACACTTATAAGTGAGTACATAACATGTTTATTTTCCTGGGTCTAGGTTATCACATTCAGGATAATTTTTTTCTATTTCATCCATTAGCCTGAAAGTGTTGTCATAGTTTTTAACAATACTCCTTTGTGTAAATCACATTCTCTTTATCCATTCTTCGGTGGAGGGACATCTAGATTGTGTCCAGTTTATAGCTATAGATTTTGAGGATTGACTGGGGGCCAGTAGGAACGGGAACAGGAGGAATCAGTTTCAGGATTAGAGTGAGAAAGAGAGTACAGAAAGAGACAACCATAATTGGAGGGTGTTTGGGAGACAATGTGGAAACCTAATGCCGCAGAAACTACCAGGATTCTAGCATGTTGGCCCTAACAAGAAATTTTAGTAATGGATATTATGAGCCTGAACCAACCATCTTCTGTATTCAGGTTATTTTCAGTGGTGGCATTGGGACACCAATGGAGCCACAAAGCCCTCAATTTACAATCTATCCAGCCTGCCAGACTTGTTGGGATAATGGAGGCAAAGAACTCATAAGAATGGCCAACCAACGATTAGTCTAATTTGAGGCTTATGCCACAAAAGAAAGCCTATGTGTGACATTGCCTGCATGGCCAGCAATCTGTGACTGGATAGTACAGAGAACTATGATAGAAAAAAATCTTCAAAATAATTCCTAATGATACACTGGTATGCTTATATATTGGTGCCTAGAGCAATCATCATGAGAGAGGTTTCTTGCAGCAACTGATGGGAGCAGATGCAGAGACTCATAGACAAATATTAGCCAAGTGCAGGAGAGAGACCAAATTTGAGATCTCCACCAGGTCCCTCTCATGGAAGAGAGGTAGAAGTATCCTAAGAGCCAGAGGGGCCAGAGGATACCAGGAGAACAGGGCCACATAGTTAACTAAGCAGGGCTCACAGGCGCTCACAGAGACTGAAAAGGCAATCATGGAGTCAGCATGGCTCTGTGTTAGATCCTCTACATGGTTGTTAGCTTGGTGTTTCCATGGGGCTCCTAGGAGCAGAAGTGGGAGTGTCTCTGACTCTTTTGCCTGTTCTTGAAACCTTTTTCATCCTAGTGAATTGCCTCTTCTAGGCTTGTTATGAGGGTTTTACCCAGTCTTATTGCATCTTGTTATGCCTTGTTCACTTGATATCCCTGGGGGAAGGGCTGCTTCTATTTCAGGGTAAAAGAGGAGTGGATCTGGGAGAGAGGGGAGATAAGAAGGGAAGCGGAAGAGTGAAGAGAGGAGAAACTGTGGCCAAGATGTATTGTATGAAAGAATAAGTTAAAAAGGAATTTAAAGGCTATTGAAAATTGAAACTATATTACATACACATGAAGAAAAGTGTAATTGAGAAAGAAGAGTATCTAGAAAGAGAACCAATCTATCCACGGCCAGGCAATAAATAATGTGGGAGCAAGTTCCCAATAGTCTTGTGAGAATGCGAATAGAATTAATACATCATATCACAACTCAGGATCTGTTCCAATGAACCACCATATTCAATACTCAAAAGGAATCTATTTTCCTGAGGAAGGAATAAAATAATTTTGAAATATTAGATTGGAGATGACTTTACTTTTCCTATTTCATATTTGGGTGGATATAGGCTATCTCTTATTTATTTATTTATTTGTGTGAGTGTGTGTGTGTGTGTGTGTGTGTGTGTGTGTGTGTGTGTACACATTCACATCTGTGCTGAGGCTCAGGTCTGAGACCAGAAGTCCAGAAGTTATCTCAACATTCTTCCTCAGTTTCTGTTAAACTTGTTTGTTTTTTTAAAGTAGAGATCCTCACTTTATCTGTCACTCATCCATTTGGCTAAACTGACTGGCTAGTAAGAGCCAGGGGTCCCACTATCTATGCCTTCCAGCACTTGTTATAAAAATAACACCCCAAAGCTCAACTTCTTTGTTCTAAGAGTACTGTAGTCCCAAACCCAGATCATCATACTGGAGCCAAATATCCACTTCCCTATTTTAAAAATAGGAATTGTTAAATTTAATAATATAAAGATTAAAATGTCTAGATAGCAAATATATAAATAAATATATGTAATGTAAAACTAAAGGAATCAATAAAGTCATCCATTAACTATGTGACAGTCAAAAGACTAACATTTCTTTTATATATAAGAAGGTCCTAAGAACAGATAAAAACCCCACACAGTGACAAAAAACCAGATGAAACAGCAAATGGCTATTTACACAGAGCAAATATGATGATTCTTAACCATTAATAAAATACTTATTGCAATAATTATCACTAAAATACAACCTTAATTGGTTTTCTAAAAATCTTTTCAGTTGCAAAAATAGTGAAGAGATCCAAGCCTTATTAATGACAGACAAAACTAAGTCATAAATGTATATACTCTTTGATGTAATGATTCCACTTTGGGGATTTTCTTCAAAAGATGCACTGACCTGTATGAAATTTCATATGAGCAAGGATATTATTGAAGCAGCATTAAATTAACACTTTATAATATTGTAATGAGCATTGTGTTGGTATTTTATATTGCATGCTGGCTGTTGGAATGGGATGGCCTTTAGGATCCAGGAATGTTTGTTTATGAAGCGTTCTCCAAGTCCCATGTCCCGTGTCTGGCTATTCCTCTGGCTGACTACAAGAAGAAGCATGCATTGCAAATGGCTAAGGGAGTTTAAAATTTGTATCCTTCAGTAGTGGGAAGTTGTTTCTGCAGAGGTCACTCCTGTTTATCCCATGGTGTAAAAAATAGCTATAGTGGAAAAAAGACACCAAACCTCCTTCGGCAGGGAACTCTAGTTGATTATGTCTGCTTTT
This sequence comes from Ondatra zibethicus, assembly GCA_004026605.1. Lineage (NCBI taxonomy): Eukaryota > Metazoa > Chordata > Mammalia > Rodentia > Cricetidae > Ondatra > Ondatra zibethicus. The sequence goes on along the minus strand of PVIU01009595.1, from coordinate 47,957 downwards.
CTAGCTGGTTCCTGCAGGACTATTTGGAAGCCTTGAGTAGATGATGATATTGTCCCTGGGTTTTTTTTTTTTTTTAACTTGAAAGCCTCACCTAGAGAGACTTTCTGCTGCTCCAGAAACCCACTCCATTAGGGTTTCAGCTGGCAGCTGAATGACTTGAGGACCTTGATCGATGGTGTGTGGTATCTATCTATTCCTTGCTAGTATTCTTTTGCTTCTGCTCAGTATATATGTAACAAGCTTGCTTATTCTAAACCAAAAGTGTAGTCACAGCAGATCAATCACCTGACAGTACAAAACAGGGTTTTTTTTCAAAACTAATGAACTTCAAAATGCATTTCCTGTTCCTTTTCTTTTTAATTTCCTTGTGATAATAGTAATTGAACACAAAGCTCCTCACAGGCTACTTACATTTTATGACACTAAAAATCACCCCTCGTCCCAAATTTGTTTTTCTTGTCAAGCGTAGGATTGACAGAGCTATTTAAGTATGGGACAGAAGAGAGAATTATCAAACATTTTAACCAATTTATTCCTAAAATACAATTAAATTCTCTAAGAAAAGTAATATCATTTGAAAATTGGTTTAAGAAGTTAACTATCTTATTAATTTATATTTAACTTGAGTTTTAGGGAAAGCTTCTGATCTGGTAATCTCAACAGTGTATGCTATGCTATCTGCTCAATAGGCTAATTAAAGAGACCAGTAATGAAGAGAAGAGGTTTATTTGGTAAGTACATTGAAAAAGAGATATAACGTGGTCAAGAGAACAGAAACAGTTCCAGGTGGTTGCCATGAGAGTTACTTTGAAACAAAAGAAATGGTACAGAACCAAAGTTTAGCCACAAACAATCAGTCTTTTTCAGCTTATAGTCAGGTTCATCATTGAGTTTGTGTTCCTCAAGGTAGTTCAAAAAGCAAAGGCTTGTTACTTGAGCATACAATCTGGCTGCCTTGAGATGGTTGCTCCTGCTCTGGAAGATCTTGTTAACTGCATGATCTGAAGCTAACATGATTGTACATTTAGAAAGCAAATGAGTTGTGTAGTTCCTTTAATTACTCTAACCTTTGTGGCTCCAACCATAAAGGATGGTGATGCTGTTAGGTGTGTTATTTTCCAGGTAGTCCTTGGGTGATTGGCATGTCCATGCCCCTTGGTAAGCATGTAACCTAGGATAAAGGCAATGGATGGAAACTGAAGGCAGGGAAGGCTGTATAGCCTGCTCAGTTACCCTCCAAGACCAAAGGATCAATGTTTCTGTGTAAAAGCAGTCTTCAAAATCTATTATATTAAACTACCTGCAGTCCTGAGCGCCTGGAGGTTGAGGCAAAAGACAGCTCAAACCCAGGATTTCTTTTTACTTAAAACTTTACACATGCTTATTTTTAATCTATTATTTTTAATTTACCTGAAAGGAAACTGATATAGTATATAGAAGTCAGAGGACAAATTGGGAGAGTTTGTTCTCTTCCTTTACATTGTGGATTCAGGGAATGGAACTCAGGGCCTCAGGACTGGCAGCCATTCGGTAAGCCACGTTACCAGCCAGGAACCTCACATTTCTCAGGAAGCCTAAGAAACAAAGCAAGAACGTTTTCCAAGTAAAGAAAAAGTAAAAGAAATACTGCCTAACAGGAACCTCAACATGACAAAATACCCTTCTCTTTCTTTCTTTGCACGCTGTGGACTTTTGTAAGCCACAGCATGCATGTGTAGCTGCCCACTGGAAAAATGTTATTCATTGTGAACCAGGTAAACTATTTCATGCTTTCCCAACACTTAACCATACTTTATAGTGTTAGGTATCTGAGAGATTTATTCTATAAAACTAGAGTTTGACTCCTGTTTCAAATTGTTGATAGAATATCCTAGAAAAAAATTTTTCCAATTACTTGATGTTCATTACAAAGTTGCAGAGTTTGAAAAAATAAAATCTGAAATGAAGTGGTGCTACAGAGTCGTCTCTGCCTTAAATATTCAACTCCTTTGCTGTCAGCTTGATTTTACCTCGGTTGATTTGAGAATAATAGAGGCAATGTAAAAGGAATAAAGACTGAGAGGCACTGGGCTTGTTTCAAAACCGTCTGTAGGTGACTGATCCAAGACTCTATTATTAATGTCTGCTCTCAACCCCAGACATCGGAGACGTAGCAGGTGTTACTGGAATGTTGGTATGCACTCAGCACTTTGTGAACTTTTCTTCCCAGGAGACGCTTGTGTCTGTATCTCTGAATCGTCAGCCTCTGTCATCCTACACATGCTCCCACATTTAAGTTGCTATGTTTGCTTATTGTTGTTTGGTTTTGGTTTTCCTAGATGATTTTCCCAAAGAACCACAGGACACTGATTGTTCTGTTCTGGGTAAAGATTACAGTTACAAGATTCCTCTTCACTTGATGGCTTTGTAAGATGAAGGCAGCAACACATATCATGTGTATTTTGTTGTCATCTAGGATTGACAAGGATTTATCATTTATCTTCAATTTTTGTTTTCTATTGACCCATTAAGCTGCCTTTGCAGTTTGAATACAGTACATAGATTTTTACCTTTAATGGCATTATGGACAATCTCATATACACCAATATCAGTAATGTGAATGGATATTTGTTGATTATTTTCATATCAGCTTCATTGCCTTAGACATTTGGCATGTGTTCCATTTAATATTCCAGATTTTATTTCACACAAGTAAAATATTCTGCAATTAGATCTACATGAGAGTTAAGTTCCCCCACCCCACTTCATTGCAACATTTTTAGCAGCTCGAACAGCCACCCAGAAAAAAACAGAAGAATAAGGAAGTAAAGTTATTCAGAGTCTTTTATTAGTAATGGCTTTATTTATATGATACAGTTGGTTTTTTGGTTTTTTTCCTAATTCAGTTGCTCTTTTTTCCCATTGAACTAATTATAGGAGCCCTCATAAGCTTTTAGCGCCTAACAATGACTTCTGGAGAACAGCCAGGGATGGATAGGTCAGGCCCACTTCTGCTCAGTCATCATCATCCAGGTAGCACCTGGTTGTTTAGATGCAACTTACTTTTTTCGTTTGTATTCCCCACCCACCCACCCCCACATACCTTAGGAAGGTAGCAGTCACATGACAAGAAATTACAAAGGATTAGGAATCTAAGAGACTGGATGTTAATAGGGTGAAGGGTCTCCCGTTAAGAAAGTAGCACTTACTGGTCCTACCCTGCAGTAGCAGGAAAGAACCCTGAGTGAAGGTTACTATGGATCACTGAGTAAGCTGCTAAATATAGCTGAAGGAACTGCATTCTTGAGTGAATCACTAGAAACCAACTGAAAAGTCTGCATCCTTAAGCTTGAGCTACAATTTTGATACTCCAAAAGTGGTGGGATACTGGCAGACTAATATGAAGTCATTAGCAGATGAGAGAGACACTGAGTAATTGAGAAAGCCCCGCTTCTTCAGTCCTAAAAATACATATAAAATTGACTTTCATTTTCTTTGATAAGAAAAAAATATCGAAAATTGGTGGAGTTATTATGGTGTTTTGAAGGTATTAACTTCTTCAGAACTGCTACATTTTGTGGATGTGAGAAACTTGTCACAGAACAATCAAAAATTAAATGAATAATGGCTCCAAGGGTGTTGACAAGCAGACGACTCTAAGAAATAGTTGTTATGCTGACTGGGAAATTCTTTTTACTCGATATCATACATTTATTGAAGAAAATTGTTTTATATGGCATGTTTCAACTTCTTAAGATGATGAAAATAAGGGAATTGGTTTTTTCTTCTGTCCTTTGAACTTACATTAATGTGCTGTTCTGCTCATTGACCATGGGACTAGGGAAGACAATGACTATTCTTAAGAGACAATCAAGAAATTGGTCATCAAAAGAACAAGTAAGTCAATAAAAAAAATGGAGTACAGACCTAAACAGAGAACTCTCAACAGAAGAATTTAAAAATGGCTGAAAGACACTTAAGGAAATGTTCAACATCCTTAGTCATCAGAGAAATGCAAAAAAAAAAAAAAAAAAAAAAACAACTCTGAGATTCCACCTTACACCTGTAAGAATGGCCAAGATCAAAAACATTGATGACAATTTATGCTAGAGAGGATGTGGGGTTAAATGGAACACTCCTCCATTGCTGGTAGGAATGCTACCTGGGACAGCCCCTTTGGATACCAGTATGGTGATTTCTCACAAAATTAGGAAATAACATTCCTCCAGATCTAGCAATACCACTTTTGAGTATTTACCCAAAGGATGCTCAATCATACCACAAGGACATGTGCTCAACTTTGTTCAAAGCAGCATTGTTTGTCATAGCCAGAATCTGGAAACAACCTAAATGCCCCTCGACTGAGGAATGGATAAGGAAAATTTGGTACATTTACACAATGGAGTATTACACAGTGGGAAAATGACACCTTGAAATTAGAGCCGGGCGGTGGTGGCGCATGCCTTTAATCCCAGCACTTGAGAGGCAGAGGCAGATTTCTGTGAGTTTGAGACCAGCCTGGTCTACAAGAGCTAGTTCCTGGACAAGCTC
>PVIU01009595.1:0-43327 GCA_004026605.1 Ondatra zibethicus | reverse complement strand
TGGATCTAATCTACATAGGAAGTAGAAAAAGACACGATCTCCTGAGTAATTTGGGAGCATGGAGACCGTGGAAGAGGGTTGAAGGGAAGGGGAGAGGAAGGGAGGGGAGCAGAGAAAAATATATAGCTAAATACAATCAATAAAAAAAGAAGAAAAAAGAGTCAAGCCACTAATGCCTTCCAGATAAACATCCTTATTAAGGGAACTCTTTGACTTCTTTATTAAGTATAATAGAAGCCCCTATCCTCCTTTCCCAGTCTCTTCAATGCCAATGAATCATGGCATGTAAAGGGAATTCATAAAGATTAATCTTGTAGAATAAGGATAAATTGTAAATCAAACCCGATTCCAGGCATTCTAGAAATTCAAAAGGCATATTAAAATAGTCACCATATTATTAAAATAAGTCACCATAGTGCATATACTGTAATGGCATTTCATTTGTATTTTAATAAATAAAGCTTGCCTGAAGATCAGAGAGTAAAACAGCCCCACTGATCAGCCTTACAGACCAGGCAGTGTGACACAAACCTTTAATCCCCATAGCCACACTCGTTTGCCATAGAAACCGGGTGGTGCATGCCTTTAATGCCAGTGGTGCACACCTTTAATTTGAGTCCCAAAGCAGATTATAAAATAAAAGGAGACAGCTCTGACTCTCAGTCTCATTCTGAAATTCCTGGAGGCAGGATCACCATTTTGGACTAAGGTTGAAATAAGAGCCAGTTGCATTGCTTCTCTAACCTTCAAATTGAACCCAAATTTCTGATTCTGAGTTTTTATTAATCATGCTTCAACATACTGACTTATTTCAGGGCTCAGACAGATGTCAATCATAAATTTTCAAGAGGCTATGACTTTAAAACTGAGGTAATATGCGGGTCGATGGAGGTTAGAGTGCACAGAGGTTCATTTCTGAGAATGAAAGGGATGGACAGGGAGTTTTAGTGCAAGCAACTGGTTGATGTAAGATGTTTTACATTTATTACATTTAATTTAATTATTTTAATTGTATTGTCAAGATATCTTTCTGAAAACTAAGTTTTAGTTCTTGGTCTGAGTGTTAGAAATTATAATACAATTTCTAATTTTTAAAAATAAGTTAGTTATATTTTGCACAATGATAGAAAATTTAACGACTCAAAAGTTAAAGGAAAAAAATGGCATTTTTTTGGTGAAAGATGTGATAGTCTTTGATGGGTATTCTATTAAAATTCAAATTTATCAGACCTTTCCAAATTAAAATAGATAAAATGCTTTCAGTTATAGCAAGTGTGTCAGCCCAAAATTTGTGTATATAATGCAACTGCATTTGTATTCCTAAGATAGACTCTCTATGTGGCACTTTTTCAGATGAAAGTAGATGCAAGTAGAATATAGTCATCCTCAGATTTTCATGTTTTCCCATTTATGATTTAATATTTGTATTCCATCTTTATCTCCTAGTTTTCATTTTTACTGCTCCATCTGATCATCAATCATATCCTGTATCTTTAAAAAGTAATTGTAAAAATCTTAAAGTATGTCCATTTTTTACATTGCCAGTAATAAAAGAAGTATTGCTTATGGTGTCTTCTGTGGAACATATTTGTGTCACACACGTCTGAGACATTGATGATTTCTGAAAAGCAAAGGTTAAAGAGCAGTCGTTTTTAATGGCAAAAGTCTGATCAATAAAAGAAGGAATTGCAATGCTTGGCTTACTCATTTCTTTTTTCCTTACAAAAACAGAAAAAGGGGTTTTAATCTCATAGGATAGAAGTAACTTGTGTTGAATTGCTGCCATACAGATCAACTCTAAGTCTGCAAGGCTCATTCATCTTAGGCTGGATACTTGTACAGCCCAGTGAACCAATATTCCTGGAATCAGACAGAAGCTCCGAGGCAATGCATCAGATTTGCATCCACAATTTTGTTTAAAATATTCCATTTAGCCTTTCCACCCAGGAAACAAAGCCAGCCCTACTCGATTATTGAACAGCCATTTTTTGGCTCAGCTAAGCTTGAGGATATTTTATTAAGATTATGGGAAATTTGAATTTTGCAGAATGAATCATAGATTGCATTTCAAGTATGATTTTTCTCCAAGGAATGAAATACATTGGAGACTAGGATATATGAACGATTAGCTATTTTATAGCTTACTTGAAATTGCAGAGTCAAATGGTTCTGAAAGAAAAATTGTCCTGCTATAATAGAGAGCTGCTATATAATAAAAAAAGAAAATTTCACAGCTTTTACAAAATGAACTAATACATATAATATTTACATGCAATACTGCATATGAAGATATGAACATTCTAATTGTATATTCTTGTGATCCTGATCACAATCATCTATTTAAGCAACAAATTTAGAAAATATTTATTCTTATAGCTTACAAGAGAAGGACTGCAGTTAACCAGTCTCTGTGCAAATTATTCAGGGAATATATTCAGACACACACAGATTGTAGTCAATGAAAAGTTAAAAAATAATGCTTATGCATAGGAAAGCATTCAAATAACTATGCAGCATAAAAAGAGATATGTGTATTCTCAAAGAGAAGGCAAATAATGGAATGCATATATATACATTTATACACAAACATACACACATATTTATGCGAACACACATATATATGATAGATATATACATACACACGCACACAAACACACACACACATATGTGTGATTACAGGAAGTCTCAACGGCTTCAGTATAATCTTTGGAAACTAACACCAGGTATCTTTCCCTCTTTCACACATGTAGTAAATTGCCATGATGCTGAGGCAGATGGAGTAGTTTACCACTCTTTTCATCCTCTCCTCTCCTGTTTCTCTCATGTGGGAGAAAGTACTTTCTCAGAACAGTTCAGACTACTTCTGCCCATTTTAAGCTCTTTCACAGACTTAAGCTATCATGAGTTTCAATTTTATTGGTTTTTTCCTTTTTTTCTTCTTTTTATTGTTTTATAAATAATACAATTCAAAATTTCCACCTCTTCACCTCCTCCCTTTTCCCTCCAGATCCCTCATCCCCACCCTCCCCCTCCAGTCCTAAGAGAAGGCAGGGTACCCTGCCCTGTGGGAAGTCCGAGGCCCTCCCCCCTCCTTCCAGGCCAAGGAAGGTATGCATCCAAACTGACTAGGATCCCAAAAAGCAGTATATGCAGTAGAATCAAAGCCCAGTGCCATTATCATTGGCTTCTCAGTCAGCCCCCATTGTCAGCCACATTCAGAGAGTCTGGTTTGATCACAAGCTCCTTCAGTCCCAGTCCAGATGGCCTTGGTAACTTCCCATTAGATTAGTCACACCTTCTCAGTGAGTGGACAAACCCCTCACAGTTCTGACTTCCTTGCTCATCTTTTTCCTCCTTCTGCTCTTCAACTGGACCTTGGGAGCTCAGTCCAGTGCTCCAATGTGGGACTCTGTCTCTATCTCCATCCATCGGCAGACAAAGGTTCAATGGTGATATTCAAGATATTCATCAATGTGGCTATGGGATAAGGCCAGTTCAGGCACCCTCTCCTCTACTGCCCAAGGACATAGCTGGGGACATCCCCGTGGACACCTAGAGACCCCACTAAAGCCAAGTCTTTTGCCAATCCTAAAATGGGTCCGTTAATGAAGATATCTTGTTCCCTGCAACCATTTTCGCCCTTCCTCCATCTCAATCATCCCACTCCCCCAAGCTTTCCCCAATCCTCCTTTTCTCCCTTCTCTTTCCCTCTCTTCTTCCCTCCACCCCACCCCCAACTCCATGCTCCCAACTTTTGCTCGGTGATCTTGTTTGCTTCTAATTTCCAGGAGGATCTTTATATGTTTTTCTTTGGGTTCACCCTATTATTTAGTTTCTCTAGGATCATGAATATAAGCTCGATGTCCTTTGTGTATGGCTAGAATCCACTAATGAGTGAGTACATACCATATTCATCTTTTTGGATCTGGGTTATCTCACTCAGGATAGTGTTTTCTAGTTCCATCCTTCTGCCTGTGAATTTCAATTTGTCATTGATTTTTACTGCTGAGTAGTACTCCATTGTGTAAATGTGCCACATTTTCTTTATCCATTCTTCAGTTGAGAGGCATCTAGGTTGTTTCTAGGTTTTGGCTATTACAAATAGTGCTGCTATGAACATAGTTGACCAAATGCTTTTGCAGTATGATTGGGCATCTTATAGGTATATTCCCAAGAGTGGTATTGCTGGATCCTGAGGTAGGTTGACTCCCAGTTTCCTGAGAAACCGCCACACTGATTTCCAAAGTGGTTGCACAAGTTTGCATTCCCACCAGCAATGGATGAGAGTTCCCCTTACTCCACATCCTCTCCAGCATAGGTTATCACTGGTGATTTTGATTTTAGCCATTCTGACAGGTGTAAGATGGTATCTCAAAGTTGTTTTGATTTGCATTTCCCTGGTCGCAAAGGAACTTGAACATGACCTTAAGTATCTTTTGGCCATTTGAACTTCTTCTGTTGAGAATTTTCTGTTCAGTTCAGTACCCCATTTTTTAATTGGGTTATTTAGAATTTTCATGTCCACTTTCTTGAGGGTTTTTTTTTATATATTTTGAAGATCAGAACTTTGTCTGATATGGGGTTGATGAAGATCTTCTCCCATTCAGTAGGTTGCCTTTTTGTCTTAATGAATGTTTCATTTGCTTTACAGAAGCTTCTCAGTTTCAGGAGGTCCCATTTATTCATTCTTGTTCTTATTGTCTGTGCTACTGGGGTTATACGTAGGAAGAGGTCTCCTGTGCCCATGTATTTCAGGCTACTTCCCACTTTCTCTTCTATCAGGTTCAGTGTGGTCAGATTTATATTGAGGTCTTTCATCCATTTGGACTTAAGTTTTGTGTGTGGCAACAGATATGGATCTATTTTCTTTCTTCTACAGGTTGACAACCAGTTATGCCAGCATCATTTGTTAAAGATGCTTTCTTCAACAATTTCTTCCATTGTATAATTTTAGCTCCTTTGTCAAAAATCAGGTGTTCATAAGTTTGTGAATTAATATCCAGGTCTTTGATTCGATTCCATAAGTCAATATCTCTGATTTTATGCCAAAACCAAGCTGTTTTCATTACTGTAGCTCTGTAATAGAGTTTGAAGTCAGGGATGGTAATGCCTCCAGAAGTACCTTTATTGTATAGGATTGTTTTGGCTATCCTGCACTTTTTGTTTTTCCATATAAAGTTGATTATTGTTCTCTCAAGGTCTGTGAAGAATTTTGTTGAGATTTTGATGGGGATAGCATTGAATCTATAGATTGCCTTTGGTAGAATTGCCATTTTTACTATATTGATCCACCAATCCAAGAGCATGGGAGATCCTTCCATTTTCTAGTATCCTCTTCAGTTTCTTTCATAAAAGCCTTGAAGTTCTTGTCAAAAAGATCTTTTACTTCCTTGGTTAGTGCTACCCCAAGATACTTTATGCTATTTGTGGCTATCATGAAGGTGATGTTTCTCTGATTTCCCTCTCCGCTTCTTTATCCTTTGTTTATAGGAAGGCTACTGAACTTTTTGAGTTGATCTTGTATCCTGCCACATTGCTGAACATATTTATCAGCTGTAGGAGTTCTTTGGTAGAGTTTTTGGGGTCACTGATTTACACTATCATATTATCTGCAAATAACGTAAGTTAGACTTCTTCCTTTCCAATTCTAATCACCTTGATCTCCGTATGTTTCCTTATTGCTATTGCTAGAACTTCAAGCACTATATTGAAGAGGTATGGAGACAGTGGACACCCTTGTCTTGTTCCTGACTTTAGTAAAATGGCTTTAAGTTCCTCTCCATTTAATTTGGTGTTAGCTGTCAGCTTTTTGTATACTGCCTCTATTATATTTAGGTATGAACCTTGTATCCCTAGTCTGTCCAAGACCTTTATCATAAAGTGGTGTTGACTTTTGTCAAATGCTTTTTCAGAATCTAATGAAATGATCATGATCATATGGGCTTTTTCTTTTAGTTTATTTATATGATAATTGATAGATTTTCATATGTTGAACCAGCCCTGCATCTCTGGGATGAAGCCTACTTGATCATAATGGATAATTTTTTTTATGTGTTCTTAGATTCGGTTTGTCAGTATTTTATTGAGAATATTTGCATCGATGTTCATGATGAGATCGATCTGTAATTCTCTTTCTTGGTTGAGTCTTTGTATGTTTTTAGTAACATGGTAACTGTAGCTTCATAAAAGGAGCTTGGCAATGACCCTTCTGTTTCTATTATGTGAAAAACATTAAGGAGTATATCACTTCTTGGAAGTTCTGGTAAAATTCTGGATTAAAACCATCTGGTCCTGGTCTTTTTTTTTTGTTTGTTTGTTTGTTTGTTTGTTTGTTTGGAGGTTTTTGATGACAGGCATTTGTAGTAAGACCTAATGATTATCTGAATTTCCTAAGTGTCTATTGTTATGTCCCCCTTTTCATTTCTGATCTTGTTAATTTGCATGTTCTCTTTCTGCCTTTTGATTAGTTTGGATAGGGGTTTGTCAATCTTGTTGATTTTCTCAAAAAACCAGCTCTTTTTTCATTGATTCTTTTGATTGTTTTCTGTGTTTCTATTTTGTTGATTTCAGCCCTCAGTTTAATTATTTCCAGTCTTCTATTCCTGCGGAGTGAGTCTGCTTCTGTTTTTCTAGAGCTTTCGGGTGTGCTGTTAAGTCTCTAATGTGAGCTTTCTCCATTTTCTTTATGTGGGCACTTAGTGCCATGAACTTTCCTCTTAGCACTGCTTTCATAGTGTCCCATAGGTTTGGGTAAGTTTTGTCTTTATTTTCGTTGAATTCAAGGAAGACTTTAATTTCTTTCTTTATTTCTTCAGTTCAGTAGTGGTTCAGTAGTTGACTGTTCAGTTTCAATGAGTTTGTAGGCTTTCTGGGGGTAGAATTGTTGTTGAATTCTAACTTTACTTCATAGTGATCTGATAAGACACAGTGGGTGTTTGCTTTGTTACCGAGTATTTGATCAATTTCGAGAAGGTTCCATGAGAAGCTGAGAAGAAGGTATATTCTTTCCTGTTTGGGTGGAAAGTTCTATAAATGTCTGTTAAGTCCATTTAATTCATTACATCTCTTAGTTCTCCTATTTCTCCGTTAAGTATCTGTTTGGTTGACCTGTCCATTGGTAAGAGAGGAGTGTTGAAATCTCCTACTATTAGTGTGTGGGGTTTGATATATGATTTGAGTTCTAGTAATGTTTCTTTTACATATGTGTGTGCTTTTATATTAGGGGCATAGATATTCAAGTTTGAGACTTCATCCTGATGAATTGTTCCTGTTATGAGTATAAAGTGTCCTTCTCCATCTCTTCTGATTGATTTTAGTTTGAAATCAATTTTGTTAGATATTAGTATAGCCACACCCGCTTGTTTCTTAAGTCCATTCGATTGGAAAACCTTTTCCTAAACCTTTACTCTGAGGTAGTGTCTGTCGTTGAGGTTGAGGTGTGTTTCTTGTAAACAGCAGAATGTTGGCTACTGTTTTCGTATCCATTCTCTTAACCTGTGCCTTTTTATAGGTGAATTGAGTCCATTGATATTAAGTGATATTAATGACCAGTGGTTGTTAACTCTGGTTTTTGTTTTTTGTTTGTTTGTTTGTTTGTTTTGGTGGTAGTGTTTGTGTGTTTCCCTTCTTTGAGTTGTGCTGGTGGAGGGTTGTCAGATGTCTGTGTTATTATGGGTGTTGTTGGCTTCCTTAGGTTGTGGTTTTCCTCCTAGTACTTTCTGTAAGGCTGGGTTTGTGGCTACGTATTGTTTAAATCTGTTTTTGTCCTGGAATATCTTGTTTTTTATCGATGGTGAAAGAAAGCTTTGCTGGGTATAGTAGTCTGGGCTTGTATCCATGGTCTCTTAGTGTCTGCAGCACATCTATCCAAGACCTTCTGGCTTTCATGATTTCCATAGAGAAATCAGGTATAATTCTGATAGTTTTACCTTTATATGTTACTTTACCCTTTTCCTTTGCAGCTCTTAATATTCTTTCTTTATTCTGTATGTTTTGTGTTTTGATTATTTGGCGAGGGAATTTTTTGTTGACCCAGTCTATTCAGTGTTCTCTATGCTTCTTGAACCTTCATAGGAATATCCTTCTTTAGGTTGGGAAAGTTTTCTTCTATAATTTTGTTGAATATATTTTCTGGGCCTTTGAGCTGTAATTCTTCTCCTTCTTCTACCCCTATGGTTCTTAGGTTTGGTCTTTTCATGGTTTCCCAGATTTCCTGGATGTTTTCTGTTAAGAAATTGTTGGATTCTCTGTTTTCTTTGATCAATGAGTTTATTTCCTCTGTAGTATCTTCAGCGCTTGTGATTCTCTCTTCTATCTCTTATGTTCTGTTGGTTATACCTGACTCTGTCCTTTTTGTTTACATAGATTTTTCATATCCAGCTATCCCTCAGTTTGTGTTTCCTTGATTGCCTCCATTTTGGTCTTCAAGTCTTGAACTGTTTCCATTACCTGTTTCATTGCTTTTCTTTGGTTTTCAGGGTATCTTTGAGGGATTTATTAATTTCTTCTAACTTTTTGTTTGTCTTCTCTTCCATTTCTTTAAAGGAGTTTTTCACATCTTGTTTAAGGGCCTCTATTATTTTCATAATGTTAGGTTTAAAGTCGATTTCTTCTACTTCTTCTGGAATAGGGTGTTCAAGTCTTCCTGTTGTATGTTTACTGGATTCTGGTGTTGTCATGTTGCTTTTCAGGTTGTTGAGGAATTTTTGCATTGATGCCTGCCCATCTCTTCCTTCAAATGCAGCCAGGCGAGTCTTGGCGTCTTGGTCCAATCTTTGCTGTGTCATGTGGAACCAAGAAACCCCTGCAACAGGAGCTGGAGGGGCCCTGTACTCTGTTCCCTGGACCAGCAGGCCCCGGGGAACACACTTACCCCTCTGGATGGATCTCTTCAGTCGAGTTCTGATTTTGAAATATGACATCAAGTAATATTTTGTGAGGAGTGTTTTTCTTTGTATTTAGTGGTGACTCTTCATAGATGTGTTTTTCATACAGTTCTTTGTACAAGATGCTACACACCCTCTTTATCTTTCCCTAAATTATTCTGGTTCATAATTTATCATGACATTTTTATTGCTTACTGGAAATTTTATTGCAGTGCTTCTAGGTTTTTTTTTTTTTTTAGTGTTTATAATAAGATCTGTTTTACAGAGAAAATGGAATTTTGTGTTCCTCACTCTGTTTGAAAGAGAACGGTACAGGCAGTAAATAGACCCTAAATATTTGTTGAGTTTGGGGCTAGTTATGGGAAATTAAGAGTACGTGCTGCTCTTGTGTAGTATTCAGATTTGGTTGTAGCACTCAAATCAGGAAGCTCGCGTACGCCTGTTACTTCAGTGCCAGGACATCTGACCCCCTCTTCTTGTCACTGTGGCAACTATGGGCATGAGCTACACTTATAATGCACGTGTGTGCGCGCACGCGCGCGCACACACACACACACAGTGAACATAAAGAAATCTTTTTTTAAAATGTTAGTTTTCTTTTTCATTTGGTTTAGCCAAGATGTTATAAACCAGAATACTGAGTTGCAAATGACATAGTCCAAGAAAAACCACCTGGTTGAGGGGATAAAAGCAGGTCAGGGAAGGGGAGAAGCCAAGAGAAGAAGGGTAATTTCAGATGAGGTCTATGTGCAGGTAGTACCTGACAGAAGTGCTGACGTGTGCACTCCTACCCCAGACATCTACATCTCAAATAAAATAAGTAGGCATTTGTTTTTCCCACCAGTAGGTTCAATAGTTAGTAGTTACTTTGTGGATAAAATCATAAAACTCTCCTTCTAGCCTTCTCATCTTATTTTTTTCCTGGGATACCTCCATCTTTTCTATGGTGGCAATTAAATAAATTGTGCAACTAGATATGTACGGTGCTACAGATGGAGAAGCTTTTACTTTGTTATTAGCATTGCTTGACGCTATCTAATTTCTATGCAGAACTGTCAGTTTTGCGAATCATTTACTCATGCACAATTAGTATCCATACTCTGTGCAGCACGGATCTAGAAATGAGTACACTGATGTGTTCCCTCTCTGTCATTTCTTTCTCTCCACTTCTCTCTTTTTCTCTTCATCTTTCACATAGATCAACGTTTAATAGTTGAGTCAAGATTCAGAAAAGCAATTGATTGCACCAAGTACTTATGTTCTCTGTGCTGTCCCAAAGATTCACATAAAACTATTATTATGATTTTATTTTATCGCCAAGATTCTATAAGTAAATAAACAAATAAATAATTGACAAAACAAATATATCAAGCCAGTAAGTGGAGAAAAAGGAATCAAAACAGATTAATAAGTAATTTTTTGACAGAAAGAGCTCAAAGTTTCTTCAAACACACTGAGCAGTGACTGCCTGCTGCAGTTGTGCCTGGAAAGAGTGTGGTGGTGTAGCAATGCATGCCGTCCTCCTCAGTGCAGGCCCACACTTGCTCTCAGAACTGTCTTTATTCAGTTGAAGTCCACTCTAAAGTCTCCATTGTGAGATTTTCAAGACTTTACTGATGGAAACCAATTTAAGAAATCACATTCAAAGCTCTGTGCTAGGCCTTAATGGTCAATGAGGAGTTGGAAAGAAGCATTTGTTTGGAAAAAAATCAGAGCCAGAAAGCAACAGATGCCCTAGATACTAGCTAAAATGACTTTGCTTTGAGGTTATAAGAGCATTTTGTGTCCTATTTATTTGTTTGGATAGTATGAAATAAAAACAGCTCTATTCAATCCAAATCTTTACTTTATAAAAGAGTTTTTAAAATTGTCTTCTAACACCTGATTATATTGATAATTCACAAGGATAAATTTGAGTGTCTTCCAAAATCCTTGTCTACATTTAAATATGGAGACAACCACATAATATCAGCTTAATTTTTACAAATAAGCTAAACTTAAAGAAATTCATATTCTCATGGTTGAATGTCTGATTGTGTATCTTTGTTCCTATCTACTGCCAGAGGAAGCCTTACTTACGATGACTGGATAAGGCACTAATCTATGAGTATTTTAGAATATCATTAGAAGTCATTTCATTGATTTTTTAAAATAAAAATTTAGAGCACTAGTATTTGGTGTTCCCTAGGGCTCTGGACTAGTGGAGGAACTGGGAGGAATAGATTCAGGGAAAACTATAATCAAGTTATAATATATGAGAAAATAATCTATTTTCTTTTTTAACTTACGTTTTAAAACAATCTTCCCCCATTTCATATACCAATCCTTGTTCCCTCTCCTCTCCCTCCCCCCACTTTCAACACATCTCACCCCCATCCACTCCTCAGAGAGGGTAAGGGTTCACATGGGGAGTTAACAGAGTTTGGCACATCACTTTGACGCAGGACCAAGGTCCTCACCCATATATCTAAACTGATCATGGTATTCCTCCTATGAGAATGGGCTCCCAAAAGCCAGGTCAGGAACTGAGGATAAATCCTGGTTCCACTGCCAGTTGCCCCACAGACTGCCCCAGCCATATACCTGTCACCCACATTCAGAGGGCCTAGTTTGAGCCTACTCAGGTTCCCCCACTGTCACTCTCAAGTCAGTGAAATCCCACAAGCTTAGGTCAGCTGTTTCTGTGAGTTTATCAGTCATATTCTTAAACCTTTACTCACATTTTTGCTTTTTCCTTCTCTTCGACTCTATGGTGGGAGCTCAACCCGGTGCAAGCTGTGGATCTCTGTATTTGCTTCCATTTACTACAGGACAATGCTCTTGTAAACTGTAACGATCTGTTACTCATAATAGTTTAATAAAAAAACTGATTGGCCAGTAACCAGGTAGGAAGTATAGGTGGAGTGACCAGACTAGGAGAATTCTGGGAAGAGGAAAGGCAAAGATACAGTCAGCAGCCAGATTCAGAGGAAGCAAGATGAAAATGCCTCATTGAGAAAAGATACCACATCACATGGTTAAACATAGATGAGAATTATGGGTTAATTTAAGTTGTAAGAGCTAGTTTATAACAAGCCTGAGCTAATAGGCCAAACAGTTTGTAATTAATATAAACCTCTGTGTTTTGGGGGACTGAATGGCTGTGAGACCAGGTGGGACAGAAATTTCATCCATCAGTTCCTGGGTGAAGTTTCTATGATGACAATTAAGGTAGTCATCAATCTGATTATAGAGGAAGAACAGTTTAGGTGCACTCTTCACTATTGCTTATGGTCTTAGTTAGAGTCATCCTTGTGGATTCCTGGGAATTTCTCTAGTGCCAGGTTTCTTGCAAGTCTCTTGCTTTCCCTCTCTCTCCTTCCCCCATCTTGGTCATCCCATCCCCTCATGTTCTCCTCTCCCCTTTTCATCTCCCCTTCCACTCCCCTTTCACCCTGTGCTCCCTCTTCTCCCACTCTCTTGATTTTCTCAGGAGTTCTTGTCTATTTCCCTTTCACAGGGTGATCCATATATGTGTTTCTTAATGTCCTCTTTGATACCTAGCTTCTCTGAGATCATGGATTATCCTTTGTTTTTCATCTAATATCTACTTTTGAGTGAGCACATACCATGTTCATCTTTCTGGGTCTGTGTTACCTCATTCAGAATTGTTTTTTTTTCTAGTTCCATCCTTCTGCCTGCAAATTTCAAGTTGTGATTGATTTTTACAGCTGAGTAGTACTCCATTGTGTAAATGTGCCACATTTTCTTTATCCATTCTTCAGTTGAGGGGCATCTAGGTTGTTTCCAGGTTCTGGTTATTACAAATAATGCTGCTATGAACATAGTTGAGCAAATGTCCTTGTGGTATGAATATGCATGCTTTGGGTTTATGCCCAAGAGTGGTATTGCTTGTCTTGAGGTAGATTGATTGACAATTTTCTGAGAAACCATCACACTGATTTCCAAAGTGAGTGCAAAAGTTTGCACTCCTACCAGCAATGGAGGAGTCTTCCCCTTACTCTGTATCCTCTCCAGCATAAACCATAATCGGTGTTTTTGATGTTGCAATTCTGACAGTTGTAAGATAAGTATCTATCTCAAAGTCATATTGATTTCATTTCAATGATGGCTAACATGTAGAAAAATGCAAATAAACCCATATCTATCCTTATGCACAAAACTCTGATCAAAGACCTCAACATAAAGCCAACCGCACTAAACCTACTAGAAGAAAAGGGGCAGTACCTTCAGACACATTGGCACATGAACCCACTTTCTAAATATGACACCTATAGCACAGACACTGAGAGCAACAATCATTAAATGGGACCTCCTGATCCTGAAAAGCTTCTGTAAGGCAAAAGACACAGTCAGTAAGATAAAATGGCAGCCAACTGACTAAGAAAAGATCTTCACCAATCCCACATCACACAAAGGACTTATCACCAAAATATACAAAAGAACTCAAGAAACTAGACATCAGGACTGGAGAGATGGCTCAGAGGTTAAGAGCACTGGCTGCTAACGGTTCTTCCAGAGGTCCTGAGTTCAATTCTCAGCAACCACATGGTGACTCACAACCACCTATAGTGAGCTCTTGTACATATGTATTGACAGAACACTGTACACACGATAAATAAGTCTTAAAGAAATTAGACATCAAAACAACAAATAATCCAATTACAACTGAGGTACAGATATAATTAGAGAATTGTCAAAAGAAAACTCTCAGATGGCTGAAAGACACATAAGGATTTGCTTAACATTTTTAGCCATCAAGAAAATAACCTATTTTTAATAAAAGGAAAAATAATAAAAGCTTTTAAATATTGAAATTAAAAATTGTTAATTATAATAAAAACAGAAAATAAAAAAGACTTTGATAATCAGTATCATACTTTCATGTTTTTTATTTAGTTTCACAAAATTTAAGAAAATTACATTGACTTGATTGTCAGAAGTGTAAGGTGGAAGAGTCATTTAATAAGGACAAAGATGAGAGTACTACAATGTTAATTACAATGATGTACATTTTGTCAACCGTATTTCATGTTTACCTTGATAAACTTTCTCTAAACAATATCATAGACATACAGAATTGGTAGAAGTATGGAATGAGAGAAGTTGGGACCGTGAAGGAGATAATTGCTCCTCATTACACATAGAGTAAGATGTTGACACGGAGCTTCCTAAAATTGCCATGCTCTGAGTGAGCAGATGGCTATCTGAAGAAGGCTCAGAGGGGAATGCTGAGCTGAGGAATTGCAGGTTTTCCCCATTTCTATTATAGCATCTGAGCCAACTCTGAATTAGGCCTAGAATATTCCCCTCCCTTGCTCCAATAGGGTTTCAGAAAACAAACATTTGTTCCTGGATTCATATTGTATCCTGATCCACAGGATACGCACTGTGATCCCTGATAAACCTAGGGGAGAGGAATGGAAGGAACAAGAGACAAGAGAAATGACAGCAAGACAGGCTTTCTGATCAAGCTGGCGAGTTTATTATTCTCTGAAGCTGTTATATAGCAAAGGACAAGAGGGGAGGGAAGGACTGTCAGGCCTGCTGGAATTCAGATCCGGAGGTGTCCCTAGCTGATAAGTAAATACTGAGAGTCTGTGCTTGTTGACAATCAAAGGAAAATGTTAATGTTTTCTAAAAGCCTGGTGCCTGCAAGTCTCACTAGGCTAATGGTCCTGAACTTGCTTGCAAAGGTGAATATCTTACTTGTGAACTTAAAATGGCTGTAAACAAAATGCAGATCTCAAAATACAGGTCTTTGCTTCCAGCAATATTGGGTTCTCGCTAGCCTTGTCCTCCTTCCCCAGCTTGTTTTAACGATTGATTCTGAGTTCACTTGTAGCTCTGGTCTTCATTTCTGTCAACTTCTATTTAGCAACGTGCAGCAGTCTTACACACAGGTTGCAGGAGTGGGTAGGCAGAATTGATTACTGAGTAAACTGGGAGTTCTCTGATATGTCTATCACATATATGTAAGTAAAGTTAACATCAGCAATGATGATGGAGGAAATTAATTTTAACATATCCCCATGTTATTTCATATAACCTAAAAGTATATTATGGTTTTTAAAACTATTTCTTTTATATTTTTGAGATTATTATTACACCCTTTCCCCTTTCTCCCTCCAAAGTCTCACATATGCCATATGTACCTCTTAGCTCTTTTTTTATTATGTGTGTGTGTGTGTGTGTATAGAGCTGAGGTCTCCCAAGCTTTGCCTGGATCAGTGTAGCATGCCTCTGTCAACTCATGGTGGGAAAGTCCTGTTCAGAGGCTTCAAAGGGGGAGCTCTGACATTTGTAGCAGAAACAGTAGAATCACAGAGTCCATGTTATTTATTTTTTATAATGAACATAATCAATATTCTTATTAATTTTATTTACTAGAAATGAAGCTCATTTAAAGGGGTTTTAAGATTGTGTATAATAAATAAAACTAGGCAAAACAAACACATATGTATCTTTGTATAAGGAAAACTCACTAAATTACAAGTCGTTAATCACAGGATTGCACCATATGTAAGTCTGAGATTTGGTTTCTGGGGCCTTAGGTTGAGATTTTTTTGACTATTGATCATAAAAATATAAATGAATATGATATATAAGCAAACAGGTTTTTGCATGCTTTAACTTGATTTTTGTTCTGTTCTTGCAATTTTCTTTCTGAATTTATGGCAAAGGCAGAAAGGAAGTTAATTTCCTTCTCCTTGGGGACACTGCAGATTATTGGTAAAAAAACAGATATTTATGAGATTTCTGAACAAAATATTGTCAAATTAAATCTTAATGAAACATTACTAATGTTATTAATCAACCAAGATGGTTCTTCTGTATGCTGTAGAAATGCCCATTTGTGTTTGGCAGAGGAACAGTAACTCTGCACCCTGACCTTGCCCGTTTGGTCACTCATCCACTACAAAGAGGAAGTAAAGCCTCCCTTGTCCTTTTTATTGTAGTCTCTGGTGCTAACCAAAGAAATCGGTAATAACAATAGCATAAGTCTCAGCTCAAGAACTCCGTGGCTTCATGAAAGTAGATAAACTATACAAATCTATCTTTTACTAAAACAAATAAGAATTATTTGTTTTCCTGTGAACATTCAAGAAAATTATATATTTTTAATCTACTTTCAGATATCGTTCCTAATAGGCAAAGGAAACATACTTATTTTAAGTTTACTAATTATCATCAGCAGTTTAACCCTGGTACTGACCTATTTCAAAACAGTTTTAGCCAAAGGAATCAGGAATTAAAAGAACAGATTAAGAACTGAGTCACTGCTTCTTTCCAGAACTTTGTATGTTTTCCTGAATGTACAATATTTGATAATAGCATTTGGAGGATTCTGTGCTTGCATGCGTGCATGCGTGTGTGTGTGTGTGTGTGTGTGTGTGTGTGTGTGTGTGTGTGTGTTCCAAATGTTCAAGAGAATAAAATTAAAAGATCAAAACAATCACTTTGGCCCAGAGTTTCAGAGGGGTGAGTCCACTGTTGATTGGCTCCTTTGCTTTGGACCTATGGCAGTCCATAGAAGTACATAGAACTGCTGATGTCATTCAGATATTTAGCAGTGATCTAATAGAAAATGTCTAGACCCTCTGCATGCTCTTCAAAGACACACTGCCCAGCAATTCAGGCCCTCCAATTACCTCCATCTCACCCTTGGTAGTGTCAAGGTTTGATAATACGTCCTTTAGCAGGTGGCCTTCATGATCCAAATACTAGGATCTTACAAAAAGAAATATATTGTTCTTTAGCTAGATGAATATTGAAAATAGTTCCCAAACTTAGAATGTGGACTTCTTCTGACTTATGGAATATGTGGGGAATTCTATGTATAACTGGGGTACAAAGAAGATAAGACAAGAATGGGGCATGAAAGCATCAGAATGCATTGCCTGCATGGATGACATTATTAAAGACTGGATTTAATTTCTGGGGGTGTCAGCTTGACTTCATGTCTTTGGACCAGTGATGTCTCAGTCCTTCACTGTGGAAGTGCAATATAAATAATGAAAAGAGGCATTAAAAACAATGAAACAAAAATAACCACAAGAGAAAACATCCCATTGCTCTTGTTTGAAAGGAGGACCTGATAAATGATTCTTTCTAACAGTGAAACTTACCTTAGGAATGAATAAGACATTCAGTAAATATTTGTGATTATAAGTGACATGTCCAACATTTTTACATTGTGACAGAACAAAAACAAATTGCACACACACAAAAAAATCTCATAATGTTTTAAGTAAATTTATGAGATTTTTATGTTGATTCACATCTATATTTATATTGTTTTATCTATATTTTGTTGAATGCTACTTACAAGTCATTTGTTGGCTATGCTTTCATATTTGAAATAAATAAAAATTACATTCTCACAAGCAGCTGCAATTCAAGGCATTGTTTAGATAAATGTCCTTCTTTTGAAATACTGGAAGATGTGTAATTGAATTTTACTAAAATATGTCCATGATAGGGACATCAGGAGGCAAAGAAAAAAGACTACCCATGACCCACAGTTCATAATCTCCATTCCATGGAAGTTCCCAGGCACAATAGATGGTCCTACAGGTAGGTTCTTGTTATAGACTTTCTACTTCTTGAAGGAAATTCTCAGTGGGAATTCTTCCTCCTAATCATGCATGTGCAAATCGTCTAAGACCTGGAGGTTTTGTCCGAACCTATGAGTAGTGAAATGATTGAAATATATAGTATTTATTTCCTTTGTTTATTTTTCGTGAATGGTGTGAGCCAAGCTTCTATGTCAAATATGGAACATTAAGTGGTTAAATACTTTATCTCTGTCCGCACTTCCACCCCATCCCAAAGAGCTTTCCTACTAGTTTTTTTTTCAACACCAAAGTTGCCTTTTTTTTTCATTTCACCAGCCTTGTTTGCAGCTATTCCTGTATTCTTCACTAGTGTAACTCCATCTGTCACAATTTTTCTTTGATAGAGTTGTTAAAATATCAATTTGAAAAAAAATTTGAAACTTGATTTTTCTGATGCTTGACTATGGTGTGCTGTACTCTATAGCAACAACGGGTGAAATAGATTCTTATCCAGTTTGTAGGATGCATGTTTCTCAGTTGGGTGTCAAGTAGACTGAACGTGTAGGAAGAAGTCAAGAGAAGCTTCCTTCAAACTTCACCCTCAAAGCAAAAATATTTGCAGAGAGTTTTTAGTTCAAAAGTGTGGACAGTAATTCCACATAGGATTCACAGGAAAGTCTACAGTATCTCTAAATGCTTTGGATGTGGTACTGGGTGGCTTCAAACATATATAATTGATTTTAATGATGAATGAACTAATTTATGATTACCGAAAATGAATAACATCAACATCTAATCGGGTAGAAAAGTTTAAGCATAATTACAAGCATGTTACAAAGATATTTTGCTACTTCATATTTATAGGTGAGGTTATTAAAGGATAAAAATGCTAATAATAATTAGAATAAGAAGTTTAGGATAGTAATTAATTGTGAGTTGCTAAAATGAAGGTTTTTTTTCCGTACAGAAATAAAAGAATTTTCCTTGCACATAATTTTGAGAAAGAATTCTGTGGATCGCTTTGGACTGCTTGAAGTTTAGCTCAGAATTCAGAGTGTTGTCATATCTTAAGAACCTTTACTAGAATGCAATGTGTTTAAGCTGCTTCATAAATGCACGTTTAAAATTGCAAAATGTGGATCCTTACACCATAGTACTATATCAATGGATTAATACCCTACTGCTGCATGAAATTAAATTTTGAAACATGCAAAAGTTTTTACTGACATGTAGATATAGATCCAAATTTGTATAATCTTATTTTCAGTTAATTATTTTAATCTGATATCATTAATCACCTAGTGACTATCATTTCTCCTTTAAAAGTTATTACTTTCATTACAGTCAACAAGCAATTTTCACACACTAACAATTCTGAGTTCCACCAGTGATGCTTATTTATTTATTGTTTACTTTGCAGAAGAAAACATCAAGTGCACCATCTTTCTCTATTTTATTTTGCTTAAGGATCTTTCTTATTTATCTGAAGCTCACCATTATGGCTGTACTATTTGGCTAACGAGACCCTTGCATTTAAATACCTCCATCCTTATCACCCAAATGCTCATATTATGGATGAATATTGCCACATGTGACTTTTGAATTGATGCTGAGAACAAAATGAGATTCATATGCTTTCAGAGAATTCATTTTACCCACTGACCAATCCCTGATGCTTGTGTTGAATGAGATTTCAGAAAAGGCAAAACTCCAATAAGGAGTATTAAATAAAAATAGTTGACTTTAGACCCACACCGGCAAAAAAACTGTTCTGTGTGCGTGAAGGGTGAAATGAAATGTCAAAATTTTGTTTAGGACAGCTTAAAGTTTCTACTCCATAGCTCATACTTTTGAACAGCTGAGCATAGTTTTACAGAGAGCATCATGAGGGCAAGCAGCAGGCATACTACCTTTACCATATACTCTTGGTGCTAGGGTGAAAGATGACTCATAGTAGATGTTCAGCAAATGTTTGTGGACAGCTTGACTAATTTATTACCTCCATATGGCACCTCCCACTAAGCAAACTGGTTTTTCAGTTTATAGTTTGCTGTCACATTTAAAAAACATGGTATTATTTATTCACAACAGAAAAGTTTAGTCCCTTTTCTAAGGGAAATATTTCCAGTCCTCTCACAGAAGAATATTCATGTAAACTTTAACTAAATAAATTTAGAACTGATGTTTTATTGACAATATATATCTGAGAAAAATGGAAAGGAATAAATAAAATGAATTCTATTTCTGGATAGGTTAAAAACAACAACAAAAAAGCAACCCTTGGTTTTTACATTGTAGGGAACTAGGAATAAATCCCTTAGTAGCTTCATTTGGATTTAAAATCTGTTCTTCAGAACACCTAAACTTATCTCTATACTAAATACACTCTTTACATATATTGGCTTGGGTAAGGCATACAAAATAATATGAAAACCCTATGACAATATTGAATAAATGTGTAGACCATTGTTGAAATTACCCAAACCCCAGAGAACACTGATGATGAAGATTAGTTCATGCCATAATTAAGCTTGTGTGCACTTAAGTTAGAAACAGGATTCTCTGTGAGATACTTGGCAATATAGCTCTGTTTTTGTAAATACTGAAATAGGTCATTTTATTTTTTGAACATGATATTTTATCTATTCTTTGGTAATTTAACATCATGCACCCCAATTCTACTCATTTGCCAGATCCTTCATATCTGCCCTCACGGCCATCTTGTCCCCTCCGAAAAGAATACTTAAGATGAAATAATTAAAATGAAATGAAAATAAGAAATAAAAATACAAATAAGAATATTAATTAACAAACAAAAAAAATTCCCCCCCCCGAAAAAAAAAACAGAAAAAAGCAAATAAATAAACAAAAAAAAAAAAACTTGGCTTCTCCTTCTTTCCCACTTCTCCATTAATCTCAGCGGCACTGGGAGCTGCTGTGTACCAGCATCTTCACGTGAGCTCCCCCAGTTCAAAGATGGGGAAGTTCCTGGGGAGTGCTAACTCAAAGCCCTGGATGTGTGCCTGGGTTGTAGCTGAGCTGGTCAGTTTGGGTCACTGGAACCACACCCCTCAGGTGAGGAATGGGGCCAGCTTTCCCGAGTGCATGGGGCAGGCGGCTCTCTTATGAGGGTCCAGCTCATCAAGGCCCTCATACTACAACACATGGTTCAACTCTTTTCACATGGGCTCCTGTGGTAACACGGGCAACGGAAATGAACACAAACCCCAACAGCAGCAGGACCACAGACGTAGATATGACGATCAACAGCAATTTTGGCTGGTTGTCACCATTGCCCTTGGTGACAGCACAGGGCTCAGATCAGCATCACCCCAGCAGCAGCTCTTCCCTTGGATGCTAATATGACTTCAGGTGGCAACCCAGACACTGAACAGTTGCATGGCCTTCAATGGTAACAGGAGTCATGACATCAACAAAGACCCTGGCTGCAGTAGGCCCATGGGCCCCAGACAAGGCCCTCAGTCACCACTCTTTCCCGGGTAACATCATGGCTCCAAGTGGAAGCATAGGCCACCCTGATCTGTATGGCCCTTGTAGGAGGATGACCCTTGGGCACCAACTTTGCCTCTGATGTTAGCCCAAGTTGCAGACATCTGTATGGCTTTCAGTGGTGACAGGAGCCATGGACTTCAATGTGTACCCTGACTGTGGTAGGTTCACTGACCCAGATATCACTGACAGCAGCAGCTCAGGCCCTGACAACAGCATGTGGCCCCGGGTGGCAGTGCGGGTCACTCAGATTCACATGGCCCCGGCAGCAGTGTACCTTGGATCCCAACAAGGCTACATGTGGTTGCCCAGAACCTGGGTAACTTTGTGGCCTTTGGGAACAACACGGGCCGTCATCAACACAGACACTGGCTGTGTTGGAGCAGACCCAGACATGGTCCTTGGATGTCACCATGGTCCTAACTGGTAGTGCAAGCTACTCAGATTGGCATCACACCAGTTGTAGGACAGCCCCTGAACAATACACATGGCACCAGGTGGTGGTCTAGACACCAGGCATTCTCATAACCTTTAGTGGTTTTACAGGAGCAATGGATTAACACAGACCCGGGCAGGGCCCAACACTGCAGCTGGGGCTGGATGTTACCATGTCCCTGGGTAGTAGAGCAGGGCATCAGATCTCTATGAGCCAGGCATCCTCACAGCATTTGGTGGTAAAGGAGCCACGGACATCAATGCAGACTGTGGCTGTGGCAGGGTCATGGACCCAGACATGTGCCTTGGCAACAGCCCAGACCCAGAAGGCACCATGGCTGGAGGTGGCAAGTAGGCCATCCAAATTAACCCTTTCCTCACTACCTTCAATGTTCAGATCTGCCTCTCTCCACAGAACATGAACCATTCTGCATTTATCTCTCCCATATCCCACCATATATTTGCTAACCATAGTGGTATCCAAACGACCTATGATGACAAGGTGCTGGGCAGGCCAGTATGTCCTCCTCTCAGCCCAGGGAAAGTGGCCCAGTTGTGATTATGGGTCTCCATTAACAACCTGGTCCTATAGCATATGGCAGGCCTAGTGTGTCATTTTTAAAGAAACATTCCATTTACAAGTTTATAAGAATAAGTGCGTGCATCTTGCTTTTTTTTTCTATTTTTTTTTACTGAAGGTTTTTCTTTATACTATTTTTACTTTTTAAAAAAATTAAAAATAGATTCTCCTTTCATGGACTACATCCCAACCATAGTTTTCCCTCTCTGCACTCCTAGATCCCCTACATCTCCTCTCTCCCAGATCCACTACTTCCCCTTCCTCTTCAGAAAAGAACAGGTATCTGAGAGATGGCAGTCAAATGGAAATTCAGATGGAATTTCTGAACATGATGCAAAGAGTTCCAATGACATAATGCAGAAGCTGACGTGTAGCCCAGAAGACCCTCTGACCTATCAGCTGCTACCCTTGCTAACAATATCTAATATCCTGACCTGATTAATATTGGGTCCCTTTTCCAATATTCTGTGTTGAATGTTGAACACAGAAATTCATTTTGTAGTCTAAATTCCTTATTTTTCTTTCACTTAGCAAATATTTTCTGGATTTAATCATTTATGTATTATAGTTTATTTATTACAGATGTTTTGTATTTCATAGTACAAATATAGAACTGTTTCTCTATCAATTTGCTGAGTGTTAGTTATTAAAATTCTCCTTAGGATTTGGATTTGATGACGAGCACTTCTATGAATGACTATTTGTGAGAATATGTTTTAGTGAACATGAACGTATGTGTCTTCAAGCAGCAGAGATATGTGACAAGGTTTATAGATACAGTGTTGTGGTGGGTGCTGAGGTTCAGTCTATTAAGTGGGTTGCTTTACAAAACAAGCAAAGCTTCAACCTTAAAAGTTTCAGCTATTGTTCACATTATATATACATATATAACAGTTATATATTAAATATTATCTGTTAATATCAACAGATTTCTTATAATATTTCTACTTTTTAAATGGAAAAAATACATTAGGATGTATATCTCTTATATAATATATATCCTATATACAATATATATGTAAAGGATAGCTTCTAATATTAGTTATGCAATTTCTTTTTATTTATTTATTTTGGTTTTTTGAGACAGGGTTTCTCTGTAGCTTTGGAGCCTGTCCTGGAATTAGCTTTTATATCCCAGGCTGGCCTCAAATTCACAGAGATCTGCCTTCCTCTGCATCTCAAGTGCTGGGATTAAAGGTGTGCACCACCACCATCTGGTGCATTTTCTTAATCTTATATCACTGAAAACAGAAGTAGAAATGGAGTCTTTGCTTTTCCTAGATTTATTCAGTCACTAACTTGTCGAGCTTGTACTATACAGTTTAAAAATGGGCCTGCTCATGTTTTCCAGGCAAATGGATGGAGCTAGAAAACGTCATATTGAGTGAGGTAACACAGACCCAGAAGGACAATTATCATATGTACTCACTCAAAAGCGGTTTTCAGACATAAAGCAAAGAAAATCAGCCTACAAATCACAATCCCAGAGAACCTAGACAACACTGAGGACCCTAAGAGAGACATACATGGATCTAATCTACATGGGAAGTAGAAAAAGACAAGATCTCCTGAGTAAATTGGGAGCATGGGAACCATGGGAGAGGGTTGAAGGAGAGGCGAGAGGCATGAAGGGAAGCAGAGAAAAATGTAGGGCTCAATGAATTTAATAAAAAAAGAAAAGAAAAAGAATATAATTAGCTGAAAAGAAATGGACCCTCTCACTTAAAAAGATCCTCAAAATATTTGTCAAGTTTAGTCTCTTCATATTGACACAATATGGGCGGGGTGCTTTGAATGAGAACATTGCCCATAGGCTCGGGCACTTGAATACTTGATTTCCAGTCGGTGGCATTATTTAGAAGGTTACAGTGAGGGGCAATCTTGTTGCATCATTGTGAAGCAAGCTTTGAGAATTTAGAGCCTCACCCTAGTTCATGTTTTACTCCTGCTGTGCTGTGATTGAAGGTGTGGGTCTTGTAGCTTTCTACTCCTGACCACGCCTGCTGACTGCCTGCATGCCTACCTGCCATGACAGCCTCTGATTCTGTAATTGTAAGCCCCAAATGAACTTTCCTCTATAAGTTGCCTTGGTCATGGCTGTTTATTACGACCTAAAAATATCTAATAAAATATGTAAGAATTTCTTCTGTATAACATAGCAGTACGTTATATAAATAAGTTAATAAATTATCAATGATATTTTAAAAGTCTATATTTTAATACTAGACCTACTTTTCTTGAACATTCTAGAAAGATTATAAAGGTTACTTTAAATATATTTTATCTAAATTACTAAATCATAAAATGATAAATTTTATAATCACTCAAGATATAACCAGCTTATGTGTCAAATTTTTAAATTTTAATTGTCAATTAATCAATTTTACAAGTTTTCTATGCAAACTAGACTTATCTCTTTTATATTATGTTTTGGTTAATGCCCCCAATTGTAAGATTTTCTAAAATGTAAATGAATGCAAAATGTGCATTTTCCACTATGGACTTTGCTCATATTTATTAGTTACATTAAACAACGTGCCAATGTGAATTTAGATGGGATACACTGCTTGCAATGTTAGATAACTCATAGTTAAGGGAGAGAAGTTTATAAATAAGTCTTTGACCAGTATGAGCAGACATAAGATAAATACCATAGGGAATTATAAGGAATATTTTCTCAACCAACTGTTTATTGAGAAACTCTTCTTTTTTTTTTTTTTAAAGATTTATTTATTTATTATGTATACAACATTCCTTCCATGTATGCTTGCATGCCAGAAGAGGGCACCAGATCTCATTATAGATGGCTGTGAGCCACTATGTGGTTGCTGGGAATTGAACTCAGGACCTCTGGAAGAACAGTCAGTGCTCTTAACCTCTGAGCCATCTCTCCAGCCCTGAGAAACTCTTCTTGGTATTGTTGTAAGTAGTGTGGATATAAAACTGATCTATACAAAAATATATGTGAGCTTTTAAATTTATTTTTATGACAAAGGATTTAGGGGTGAAGGGAGGATCTAGGGAGATGATGCAGTGAATGAATTCAAAATTACCAATTTTTACTGCTTCAGAGGATAAAGATCTCTCTTTCTAACCATTTCCAGGCTCAAGGATGATGCCTATTACGGCTTTGATGCATATCAATACATATTAATCAAAAGAAAAGCACATACATTTCTTAATATAAGCTCAACATGACACAGGAGTCTTTACAAAGGAGAATACAAGGAAGAGAAATTGTATCATTTACGGATTGTTGTGTAGAAGAAGTGTATATGAAGATTAAAATTGTATTATTTAGGGGAACTAAAATTGTAGAACCATAGGAAACCTTGTGGTTTCATTCCTTCCTTTTATATGCTTGATGCCCATTCGGTTTTGTGGTACTCTTTGGAAGGAACAGAGCAATGGAATGGAAAGAGGGATTTGAATTTTTTGCTGTTTTGCCTAAAGTCAATATGACTATTATGGTGTGGATCTGGGAATGTACAACTCACTATGAACAGGGAGGCTGACAGCATATCTTCACTACTCCCTCTTATCCTACGAGTCCAACCCCAAATTCATCCCCTGCTCTGTACATGACCATTTACTGTGACCTATCTTCTGCCTCCAGTCCCAAAAAACCAAGCAGACCCTAGTGAAATATTCTACTTTCCTCTCTCCTGTGAATATCTATCAACATCAATGGTCTCAATTCCCAATTTAAAAAAAGGTACAGCTTAACAGAATGGGTGTGAAAACAATACCCACAATTTTCCTGTATCCAAGAAATAAGCTTTACTATCAGGATAGACATCACCTCCTAGAAAAAAGGTGGAAAAAAGATATTCAAGAAAATGGAACTAAGAAGCAAGCTGTAGTAGCCACTTAATATCTAATAAAATAGACATCAAACCAAAACTAATTAAAAAAAAGAAAATATATACAGGATAAAACATTATAAAATATTATACTACTTTTGAATTAGAAAATACAAGAGTTTAGTCAGAGACGGTGTTTCTTTTTATTTTGAGTTAAATATCCAAAATGAGTTGAATATCTGGTAAAAAATATATTTAATATTTGTTTAGGGTATTTTATTCACTCTCATGCATTAAACAATATATCCAGTGTTGTTGGAAAAAAAAGAAGTAGCGAAGGACACTACATACTCATCATAGGAAAAATACATCAATAGGACATTGCAAATCTTGACAACTATGCACCAAACAGAAGGGTACCCAATTTGTAGAATAGTGGAGAGGAACTGAGAGGGGCAGAGGAAGAGTAATCAGGATAGAGTATGTAAGAAAAAAATATTTTTGATAAAAACAAAACAAAACAAAAACCTCAAACAACTAAACTTTGAGCAGATATAAGTCAATTCTCCTTTCAACTTAATGATGTGGGAGTCATGGATTCTAACTGACCCAGAGGCACATTTTAGGACAGTGTGTCCTAAAGTCACTTAAGATGAAATCTAACTTTTGTATTTTGATGAAAAATTCAAAATGTTTAGGTATTTTGGGACACACAGCTGTGATATGAATACCTGAAGAACAGAGATCTCTCAGTACATATCTGGACCCATGCTGGTCCAGGTCTGCACAATAGGATTTATCATACCAACAACAACAACAACATGCTGGTCCAGGTCTGCACAATAGGATTTATCATACCAACAACAACAACAACATGCTGGTCCAGGTCTGCACAATAGGATTTATCATACCAACAACAACAACAACATGCTGGTCCAGGTCTGCACAATAGGAGCTGAGCCTCAAGCTTCCCTCATTTGTTAGTTCTAATCAAACATCATTAAGGAAATAATAGAAATTCTCTCTTCCCTAGACTTTGAAAGGAAGATGAATTAAGGCTCAAATTTGAATAAGTTGACTTCTCCAGGAAAAGGAAATATGGGTGAGACACAACACATGATAGTTTTTAGGACTATATCTTTATAATCACGAGAGTCAAAAGACAGGCAATAAAAAAATGCTTAGGAAAAACATTGGATCTCCCTTGTGGTTTTACTTTTCTTAATTTCATACTTGGGAGATTAAGTTTCTTTTATTCAGTGAGCCTAAAACATGCCATATTATTGATATAAAGTAGGAACATATTGTGCATTTGTCAAATATTGTTCATAATAATATATTGAAATCTATCCAGAAATTCTCATAGTTTGGACTTATGATCTAATATGGAAAATCAGTGTTTGAAAAAAAATTTTATTGTATATTATTATTATTGTCACTATTGACAGATAAATGGCTTTGATAATGTTCATACTTTACAGCTATCTAGAAACTGAAAAAAAAATCTCTAGGAAATAAAAAAAAGTGGAATAGCCTGTTTAGCCAGTTCCTTGGCTTTTCTCAAAAGATACCTACTCTCTCAAAGACTCCACTCAGTACCATTATTATGATGATCATTTTATCTGAAGATGTTTGCACTGTAACTGATGACTTTGAGGCTGAATAGAAAGCAGAACAGTAGGAATTGTAAACATGTCAGCCAAGGAAAGAACATTTTGTATCTCATGCATGACTGCCACATCCTGTACGATAAGAAATTTTTTAGTTTTGCTCATGTTGGAAATGCTAGCTCTTTAATGGAAGAGTCAAAATAAGTGTGCATATCTCCCACAATTCTCATGACTTTTTTACCATTATATTTAATATTACATGACTCCTCTCAATTTAGCCTTCATGAGTCTCAGTTAGCTCATCTGAATGTATGTAACACACTGTTTAAGTAGGTCCTTCCAGAAAGCTGATAATACATGTTCAGTAATGGAAACTCCCTAGAGGTATTGCACATAAGTAATACTTTGGAATGTCTCTCTAATTTTCTTGTGTGCCATTTTTAGATCTATGTGATTGAAAATATGGGAGCTAACAAATCTTTCTAAATTTTAATGCATGCTAATTTTATTTGTTGTGGTCAAACAATAGTTTCTTCATTTAGAAATTTTCAATGTACAAACATAAAATAACCTTCCTTTGCTGTCTTATTGTTTCTTGAGTATTTCTTAAGGGTTGTGTGGGATTCTTTATTTGTAGGCTGAGGGTAGGAGGTAAAAATCCACCTGGTCTGTGCTGCCTGTTTTTCACTCAGGGAAAATAAGTGATCCTAAAAATAATAGTCACACAAGATGATCAGGCAAAAGACCAGAATTTTCTTTCCTGAAAATTGCAGGGTGAGTTATATTGTATTATATATATGTTTAGATAACAATATCTACAAAACTGACCTGTTATTCTTCATTTTTTTCTACATCTTTCATCTCTCCTAACATTATTTCCTGTGGCGTTCCTTGAAGAAATTGTTTAGTTTCCTGTATACAAGGTCTTTTAGAATCCTTAAAAGTCTGACTAACCTAATGAATACAAAGTCACTTATAAAAAAACAATTACTTAATTATCGCACTTCATTGGATACTATTCTTTGCTAAATTTATCAATTTTATATTTTGTAAACAGTAGCTTGGTCAAACCAAAATTTTTAGTACTTCCTTGTTCTAAATTTCAATTTCTTGACCCTTTAAATTTTTGACTCTTCTGCTCATTAATTACTTTGTCAAATGCACTACTTGGAGGTCACTAATTCCCTCTTGCCCTCATTAGGTATGCCATTGGATTTTGACTTGTAACTTTCATAATGGATGATGAGGTAGTTGCTATTTATTGTCCTTTTGGCACCTTCCCTTAGATTGGTCTGCTCTAGACTCCTATCATTCTTGTTATTGTACTTTCTTATTCTTCTGATTGACAAGAGTTTAAAATAAATGATAAATATTAAACTTTTATTGTCTATTGGTTTAAAGATGACTTGAAATTTGTTCATTGGAAAAAGAATGATATAGAATGTTGCCTGGTTGATGACGTAGATTTTGGAAACCACTGTTTGATATAAATTTTAAGCTAATTCATTTTATATTATATATATATATATATATATATATATATATATGTAATTGTAGTCTTCCTACAATTACAGTTTTCCCTCTTTCCTGCTTGACTTTAGAAACATTATTAGGCAGAATTTCTACTCATCTTTGTTTTTCTGCATTGTGCTTATTAAATCTACTTTGTTATTGGAATTGATTCAAGACTGTATCAAAGAAAACATTTTCTGAGAGAAACGAGGCTGGCTTTATCTCTTGACTGTTTAAGATGTACACAACAGACACCAAATCAGTGATCGCTTATTATGAGTTGAAATTATATAAGATTTTATTAGTCCGAATACCTGTTCTATGAATAGTAAAGTACATTCTACAAGTGTTTTAATTATCTTATATCATAATTTAGTTGCAGGCTATTTGTAGCATTATTAGCTCAATCAAATTAGTTTTGGACATTCATATATTCCCACAGTGGGAGAAAAAATAATCACCTCTACTGAACTGTGACAAGATTAACACTTTTGAAATTTTGCATTCATCTGAAATGAATTAATAAGGAAAGTAATTTTTCACTATATAGATTATATCTTATCATTGTCACCTTCACCACTATGTAAAAAGAGATATGACACACATCAAAGTGAATAAAACACAAATGTGGAGCTAAATTATCTATTACAAAATGAAAACCTGAATAATCATTTTTTCGATTTGGGGTAATTATAGGTAATGTTGCTGTGATGGCTCCAGTGTTTGCGTCAAAATGCAACCTAGTATGTTTTATTATTGACTAGTACATAGTATCGACATTTTCTATGGGGAATTTCCCAGCACAGATAGTGGATTTGAGGCTTTGCCCCTTCAAGGCATTTCTAATACTCAGTAAGGT
The DNA here is from genome assembly GCA_004026605.1 of Ondatra zibethicus. Classification (NCBI taxonomy): domain Eukaryota; kingdom Metazoa; phylum Chordata; class Mammalia; order Rodentia; family Cricetidae; genus Ondatra; species Ondatra zibethicus. Next base: position 13,575 of record PVIU01009595.1, on the reverse strand, counting down.
AAATTTCCACTGGAATAGAGGCTTGCCTGTATTTTGATTGCAATTTCATGGAAAATACTGATATAATGCTATGTTTATTTTCTCCTTGAAAACATCCACATGTGAGAGCCCTGTTAAAGTTTCTTATTCATTTTTACTCTTGTTGCAAAAAGATTCTTTCTCACATAATATATCCTGATTACAGTTCTCCTCTCTCTAGTCCTTCCAGTTCCTTTCCACCCCTTGCCTCTGGATCTATTCCCTTTCTGCCTCTCATTAGAAAAGAACAGGTTTCTAAGAGATAGAAGCAAAACATAACAGAATAAAATAGGATAAAATAAACTATTACATTGAAACTGTACAAGACAAACCAACAGAAGAAAACTATTCCAAGAGAAGACCCAAGAATCAGAGATCCACTTGGTGCATACTCAGGAATTCTGTAATGACATAAACTGGAAGCCATAATAATCTACACAGAGGACCTGGTGCAGACCAGGGCAGGTCCAGTGCATGCTGTCTCAATGAGTTTATATGAACTCATGTTTACTTATATGTTTGCTCATGTTTATTTAGAGGGTCTTATTCTTCTGGTGTTCTTCATCCCCTCTGGCTCTAGCACTCTTGTGTTAAGTTTCCTGAGCCCTGATAGGAACAGTTTGATGGAGATATCTCATTTATGGCAGTGTGTTTCAAGGTTTCTCTCTCTCTCTGTGCATAATGTCTGGGTGTGGGGTCTGGAGTTGTTCCTATCTGCTTTAGGAGGGCATTTCTGCAGCGAATGGGAGCAAATGGCCGAAGAAGGCACTGACCTATGAGAACAGCAGAATGTCATTAAGAGTTATTTTATCACTACTTTATTTCTCATTTCCTTTTTTAGCCCAGTAGTATTTGGGTTTACCCTAGATCCCTTTGCTTTATATTCTCTGGTTCTTATTAACCCACGCAATGGCAATTATGGTTCCATCTTGTGGAGTGGGTTTTATGTGAAATCAGTTATTCATTGGCTATTCCCACAAGCTTTGTTCCACCATTGCCCTAGCATAACTTGCCCATAGAACACCATTATAGATAAAAGGATTTGTGGTTTACTTGGGGTTTCCGTTTCTCTTTTGGTAACATGTAGAATTCTGATGAATTTTAAAAGTGAATTGGTTTTTCTTTTTGACTTCTTGTAGTTTTTAGCACACTTATCACATGAGATCTTTAACAGTTACATACATAGGATTGTAAATCAACCAGTACATTCATTTATATTTCCAAAAAATAGATAACTTACTATTTTGCAAACCAAATTATGAATACTTTTAAATTTATTTGCTTTATTGTGGACACTTTAAGAAAACATTATTTTTAGTAACACTTTTATATTAATTTTATTTATTAGATATTTATTATTTATCCACTTGTTTGTTTGTTTATTCATCTATTTATTTTCATGGTTTGGACTTGTATGTTTATCTGCAGCTATACAGGTTATAGGATGACTTTCAACACTATGTTCTTTCCTCCCACCCTGTGGGTGCCAAGAATCAAACTTTGGTTTTCAGGCTTGGTGGCAAATGCTTTTTCTGGCTAAGCCATCACACTGGACTTAAACAGTATTTACATGCTCCTTAATAGCTTCAAACTTCCTCCAGAGAAGTCAGAATGAGGAACATCCAGTCACACATATATATGGAAAAAAACAAATATTAATTTGTGGATTAACTCTCAGAACTCATTTACTTAATTCATCTTGATGCCTTCGAAAATGTGTTTATTGTTTTTGCCAACTACACTTCTGTCCATTAAAATATATCGAGAAGATGTAGAACACACATCCCTGAAAAACTGGCCCTCTGTCCTCCAGTAGCCATTAATTGCTAATAGCTCCTCAGCTAATGGTGGGACTTGATGTTTCTCTCCAGGTCTATTCTGGGATTTTTGTCTGCCTTGATCTTGAGCAGGTAGTTACAGCCACCATCAGTTCATGTATGCGATAGCCTTGTCATAGCCTGGGCAAATACTGTTTCTTTGGAGATATCTACTACTTCCAAATTTAATGGTCTTTCTATTGCCTCTTCCATGATGCTCCAAGAGCCTTGAAAGATAATGTGATATAGATATTTCATTTAGAGCTAAGCATGGCACATTCACTTATTCTCTTCACTCTGACCAGTTGTGAATCTCTGTTATAAGCACCATTTACTGAACAAGCCATTTTTCTGATGAGTCCTGAGAGATGCACTACTCCATGATTGAGCAGAAAAGAATATAAAAGGCAGTCGGTTTATTGCTATGCCTTTTAGGAGAACAATAACATTAGATTCTCTACTAGGGCTATGGTTTTGCCGGACATGAGTGTTTGGGTGCATAATATGGATTATATCTTGGAGAATATACTTTAAATCCTCATTCCTGGCCCTGGGCTTGTTACTTGATTGCTAGCTGATGTCTGATAAAAGCATTGTTTCTCCATTATAGGGTAATTCATTTTAAACTACTTTTATAAGTATGTTTATTTTAGAAAACTATAGTAGAAAGTTTGCATGTCATATGCATCTTCAAAGGGATTTAATAATTATCTTTCTCCACCTCTCTCTCTACCATGTCCTCTTATTCATCACCCAGCAATCTTTCTTGTTCTTTTACTCCCCATCTTCCCTTCGGCATTCTTTCTCACCTTCCTTTAATTATCCCACCATTTCACCTGACGACTTTACTGACTTCTATCAGTGCTCCAATATAAAGTACATAGGAATGCAAAGAATGAACCTAAAATCTAAGTATGAGAAGGAACAATATAGTTATTTCCAGCACTATGCAGTTGCTTGTGAATTTCATAATTTTATTTCTCTTTATAGATGCGTAATATCCCTTTGCATATATGTATCAGGTTCTCATTATCCACTCATCAGTTGACGAATATCTAGACTTTTTCCATTTCTTTGCTCCTGTGAATTAAGCAGTCATGTACATAGATTAGAAAATATTACTGTAGTATTGTTACTACAATGGGACTTTTCTAAGGAATAATTTATATATAGATCATATGCTATCTTTATTTCTAGTTTTTTTGAGGAACTTCCATATTGGTGTCTATAGTAGCTGCACCAGTTTTCAATCTCACCAACAGTGAATAGATGTTTCCTTTGTCCCATATCCATGCCTTCATTTTTGGTCATTTTTGTTTGAATGTTAGATATTCTGACTGGCACAAGTTGAAATCTGAAAGTAATTTTAATTTACATTTCACTGGAGGCTAAGGATGTCGAACATATAAAAAATATTTAAGACATTTGTTTTTCCTCTTAAGAATTTTCTTTAGATATAAATTCCAAGTTTTAATTAGTTTGGTTTTTCTTTTGGTGTTTAGCTTTTTGAGTTGTTTTCATATTCTAGGCACTGAATACTTGTCAGATACATAATTAGTAAATATTTTTCCCATTCCTGTAGGCTATCTATTTACTAAAGACTTTGCTATAGCCGGTTGTGGTGGTGCATGCTGGTAGGATTTACTGAAGGAGGCAGAGGCAGGAGGAGCATGAGTTCAAGAAAAAAAAAAAGACTGCTGTAATGAAGCTTTTCAGGTTCTTACGCTCACATTAATCAATTGTTACTCTTACTACTACTGGAGTCTCATTTAGAAAATCATTTTCTGTGTCTGTTCTTAAAATATATTCCCTAACTTGTGCTCCATAAGTTTTTGGGTATCAGGCTAAAGTCCTTGATGCATTTGGAGTTGAGTCTTTTGTAGGGTGAGAGAGGACAATCTAATTTTATTCTTCTACTAGTAACTAATTAATTTGACCAGAACCATTGTGCCCTCTTTTGTTCACTGTGTACTTTTTTAAAATTTCTTCATCAAAAATTAGGTGACTCAAAGAGCATGGGCTTCTACATATGTTATTCTATCTATTTTATTAATCAATGTGTCTGTTTTATGACAGAAAATTGCTGATATACAATTTGAGGCATAACTTAAAACCAGAATTGGTAATACCTCTAGAAGCAGTTAGTTGTCTCGGTTCTTTTGTGTTTTTGTATGAATTGTAAGAGTTGTCTTCAGTTTGTAAAGAATTATATTTGAAAATTTGACTTTGATTACATTGAATCTGTAAACTGCTTTTTATTGGATGGCCATTTTCATAATATTAATTTTACCAATTCATGTTTATGTGAAGTCTTTCCATTTTCTAGTATTTTCTTCAACTTATTTCTTTAGTGATTAAAGTTTTTATTGTACAATTTCTTAGTATACACCCAATGTCTTCTACCTATGAGAGTTTCAATTGTTGTCTTGATTATTATTGTGGCATAATGAGTTGTAATGTCTAATCAAGCTTCAGCGTTACTTATTTCTAAACAATCCTCCTTTTATGTTAAAAAGGAAGAAACAAAAGATCCAATTTGCATAATGCTTTAATGTAGTCATGAAGAGTAACATGATTCACAGATAATCAACTTTGTTAAAGATAATAGTGTGCTAATTTATACTGAGTGCTGTGTTATATTCTTTGGTGTGGGAGAGACTGTAGAAAAACAGATGTTTTCAAGGAATTTGGGACAATTGAAGCAACAAGAAGAAAGGGAAAAATAATTTTTAAAGTACTATTTAATGACAGTTTAAGGGAGAAATACTCAAATTAGTTATAATGCAGGAATGAAGATCAACAGTCACTAAGGTACTTTGGACATACCTATCTAGTAGTTTGGACATACCTATCTAGTGTCTGTTATTTTCTGAAATAGCTCTGAAAGATTATGCTATGTGGAACACAGTCCAACAATTGTTAGACTCCAGTGGAAAGAAGAAGGCTGGTATTATAGGAAAAGTCTGTAAGAAAAAGTTGATATACATGTAGCCTTTATATAGATACAACATTCTCTAAGAAGGTCCTTATAGTCATATGGCAAGAGCATGTCCATGAAGTGTGAAATATTAATAGCTTTATCTCTTCAGCTTGCTTTTACAGGATCCTGGGCTATAGGCTGCATACCTGTATTCTGTTTCTAGCCATGGACAATTAGAGATGTAATATCTACTTCAGAAAGATTTATGAGGGAAGTTGAGTCGAGATAGTTTGGAATTTTTTGTAAAAGAAGTATTATACCTAAAACATGTAAGATGGTGGTATACCATGTATTTAGGAAAATATTTAGTATTGTCTTATAACTGCTAATGCCATTTACTTCATCAGAGATCTGCATAAATTTTTCTATAAAAGACAACATAGTAAAACATTTGACTTTGAAGACTATTTCATGATCATTATACCTACTCAACTCAGGCTGAAGAACAGAAACAGTCTATAGATATTATGCAAATTTAGTGAGGATAGTTATTTTCTAATAAACCATTATTTACATAAGAAGTAAGAAATAGTTTAGTGAACCATAGTCTACAAAGTCAAATAGTAGGTCCTTTCAAATTAAATTCTACATCACCTGCAATGATATTAGCTGAGAAGGAACCATGAACTATAGAATCCAATGGTGAGAAATGTAGGACCTCCTGTTCTTAAATCACAAAGAATATTAAATTGCTAACACCACAACATTATGTACGCATCAAATATCTATTCACCTAGCCCTGCCTAGAAACTTATAAAAATTAATTAACTAGAATCTTACCCTTGACCTAGCAAAACATCAGCAGCATTTCAACAAGATCCTTCGAAGATTCAAATGCACATAGATTTTGAAAAGTTTTGAGAGTCAATACAATTTTGACATTGTGATATTGGCTAAGAACTCTGTACCAAGGAACCAGTAATCATTTGTGAGAAATAAACTTTGAGATTCTTGCAAAAATTTGTACAAAGTAATTTGGAAATCAGCAGTTCATAAAAAATCTGCATTCCTTAATCTTTTTATCAAATTATTTTCAGTTCATTTTTGGTTTCTTTTTCAGTCTCTGCATTTATTTGGCTGCTGAACATAATTCATTCCTCCAAGGAAAATTCCCCAGTCTAGCAGTGATCTCCTATAAATTGTGATGGTTAAGAATATTGACTCTGAAACTGAACCACTTGGGCTAGTTTTCTGGCTCAACCATTCACCAGCTGTTTGATCTTGGGAAGGTTATTTAATTAATTATCTGTTTCAGTGCCTTCTGCTAGAGATAATAATAACTCATCTCATTCTGAGGATTAAATGTGTTTATATATTTAAACAATATCTGACACATGGCAAATACTTATAAGTGCTAGAAATCCTAGTAGCTTTCAATTCCAATCATCTTTATAATTCTTCTGGCTCTCTTTATATAGTCAGTTGTCTGAGCTTTTGCAGCATTGATGGATCTTTGTGGGACATAGGAATTAGATAGCCATGTAATGCAATACAAAAATAGCCAAAAGGATATATTTTTTGCTATAATGTAGAACTATAGTCTCAATGATGGAAGAATGTAAGGGTCAAATAAGGCTAGAAAGAGGTCTCAGTGTGTAAAGACGTTTTTTGCCAAGCACAACCGCTAGAGTTCCCAGCTGGGGACCACATGGTGGAAGGGAAGAAGCCTTTCCTGTATATATTGTCCTTTTATCTCTTCGCATGTGCTATGGTCACACAAACATACACATGTACGTGCACATAGACACACAACAACAGATTTGAATCTAGTCCCAAAGTCTAGTTGATGCTACCAAATCCCAAAACTCAAGCTAAGTAAAGTCTTAAGCAAAGATCAGCAAATGATGCCTTCAGTGTGCTAAAACTAGCATTTTAAAATAAAGTTTATTTTAACACAGTCTGTCTCAATTTTCAATTATTATCACTGATTACTTTTGCATTTTAATGGAAGAGTTGACTAGCTTAATTTAGACATTTTAAAATGTCTAGAATTTGCAAGTTGCTGGAGAAAACTGACTATTGGACATGAGGACATGTGGTGTAAAGTCTATGACATTTCGAACAGAACATGATCAATGAATATTTTAAATACTGAGAAGACCCTAGTTGCAAACATCTTTATTCTCCTGGATAAGCATTAGGTCCTAGTGTACAAATGGGCATTGTGCCACAAACGCCAGAGTATTCAGAGTTTGCGGTTATTTTCATTACTCAATCATTTAGCTTGCTTTCTTAAAGAATGCCTAAAACCACGTACAAAATGCACCTATAGTAAGTAAAAAGTGTCTGATTTGGAGTGGGTTCTATTGATTATGATGAAAGGGGAAAGTTGTCGGAGACTTGAGAATTATCCCAAATGTCAGAGTGCCATGGTTATCATTCCCAAATCCAGGTATATGACCTCATATAAACAACATGAAACTATCTGGTAAGAACTCATAGATATAACATATAAATCTTTATTTGGAAAGTCCTATAAACACAACATTTAAAGGCCAGAATTACATATTTGGCTTTTTTTGGAAAATAACCTGAATTTACTAATGCATTTTCCTATAACTTGAATATTTAATAAAAATACTTAGTAAAACCAAAAATAAAGGAACAGTTCAAGTTCAATTTGTTCTGAAAATCCTTTCTGTAATCTTGCAGGCATAATTAGTCATCCTTCTCACTGCAAGTGCAGAAGATTAAGCCTTAATCCCAGAAGAAAGTGGACACCAGGAGGAGAATGCCAACATCACTGCAGGATGTTGTCTAGCAGTGGAAGCCTTCTGCAAACAACAAGCCAATGTAGCAGTGTCCTGCCAGAGACAGCAAGAAAACCAAGTCGGCGCTCTTCACTCCTGGGCTTTCTCCCAAGACAAATATGACAGAGCATACATAATCAATGGTGGATGTTCTTCCCTGATTAGAGTTGCTCATGAATATGGTGACCCACAATACTATCTGTCACCGTTTGAAGTAGTATTATAAATTATTAAATAATGCCCTCTCAAAAGTAGTGTAGAAATACCAACTTATGTACTTAATATGTCTCAAAGAAGAGGACAGAGATGGAATTATATTTGGGAAAGATTTTCTATTACATCAAAACTTATCTAAGACGTCTACAGTTTCCCAACGTCCTTGATTACAGTACGTAAGATGTAAATATATCTGGATTTCTATGAAGAAATGGGGCCATGATGGTTTCTTACGCTATTCATCATTTTTGTTTGTAAACATAATTAAGGCCATTGTCAAACCATCTTCACCTAGCATCTGGTAACTAGAACTTGCATTTTCTTCCATGTGAGGATGCAGTACAAATGGTTACTTGATCATGACTACATATGTTCCACATCTATGAGAAAATGAATTTCTATCCTACATAAAATTATATAACCCATGTATTATTTTGGAATGATCTACTAAGTGGGATAAGACCATCACTGAACCACTCATTTCAGCACTTAGAAAGTCAAATTTCTACTTCACTATGAGTAAGTTATTAGGTATTAGTTCTGGATGGTATAAACTTCATGGGAAAAGAGAAAGAGGAAATATTTCTGTATGTGGAAAATCTTTGTGTTAAAATCTAATAGTTTCTGTTATAGTTTTTTGTTGTTGTTTCTATGTTTTTTATTTTAGTTTTGGTAGTGAGGATTACACACAGGACCTTGATAGTGCACAGAAATTTATTAACAACTGATATATTATGCTTCTGCCTCATTTGTGTGTTTGTGCATGTGAACATCTATACTTTCGTATGTGGAGAGTTTCAAATATCATTCCTCAGGATCCATTGACCTCTGTTTTAGACCATGTTCCTATTTGTTCTGGAACCTATCTACTAGGTTTCGGTAGCTGTTAAACAAGCTTCAGGATCTTCCTGTTTCTGCCCTCCTGGCACTAAAAGCAGAAGTACATACCTTTTTACATAAGTACTGGGGCTTAAACTAAGGATTTCAAGAGAGCAAGAAAAGTCCATGACCGACTGAGTTACCCCTCAACCTCTCAATCTTTGTTTTCATGGTATTCATTTCTTTTTGTATCTTATCCAATTATCAATCACAAGGAAGATATTTCTTTTTTAATTTTTATTGCTTTATAAATAATACCATTCAAAATTTCCACTTCCTCCCCTCTTCCCATTTCCCTCCTTCTCCCCCACTCACCCTAGAGTCCTAAGAGAGGACAGCGTACTCTGCCCTGTGGGAAGTCCAAGGCCCTCCCAGCTCCATCCAGGTTTAGGAAGGTGTGCATCCAAACAGACTAGGATCCCAAAAAGCCAGAACATGCAGTAGAGACAAATCCCAGTGTCATTATCATTGGCTTCTCAGTCAGCCCCCATTGGCAGGCACATTCAGAGAGTCCAGTTTGATCACATGCTCGTTCAGTCCCAGTCCAGCTGGCTGTAGTTTTCAAAAGCGGCAAGATATTTCAACAAACCTAATCCCTGAGCCCATGGAGGAAGGAAAGAACTAACTCTAAAAGTTTGTCCTTTAACTACAAGTATATGCAAACATATACTCATGCCCAACACGCACGCACGTACACACATACACACATGTGCACAGGTAATTGCAGGTAATTGATAAATTCCTGGAGAAAAGAGGTAAATGTGTCAGTTTAATAGTTTAATAGTGAATCCTACAGTTAGACTATTTTTAGAGATTGCAGTAGGCAGAATACTTGGGTAGTAGACAAAATTGACCTAGAGAATGTACCTCTGAGACAGTATAGGTCTCATCGAATAAAATACAAAAAATCAGCAGCCACAATATTATAAAACAAAATATAAAGTTCATAAATAGTATTCTAATTGAATGAATCAGCAGGAAAATTAGTACACAATCACATGTGATTCAGAAGGAGCAAGAATCTATTTCTGTATTTGAAAATGCTTTTAATTTGTCTGTAATTTAAATAGATATACAGGCATAAGTTTCAGAATTGTATATCTGTATTTACATTCACATCTAAATACATATGCAAATAAATATATAAGGAATGACATACTCAACTCTGACAATTATAAACACAATCCAAAAGGAATTTTAAAATATAGTTTAAAAGCAAAATATATCATTTTAAAAAATATTTAATGGGGATGGCAATGGAGAGATACTCTTTAACTCTTCTAAAGTAAAAATAAGATGTAAAAATTAGGAACAACAAATGAAGTTTGATTATATATGTAGAAGTCAGTGAAACACTAGATGTAAATGAGCTGCATATATTCTAGGACAACAGATTCAACTGTATCAACTGTAGGGAAAAGTTCATAAGTGAATTATATATAATTAGAGCCAGCTAGAAAGAGGAACGTATATAAAGTCAAACAAATATTAAACAAAACTTATTCCTACACATAAATAGTTTCAATACAAACAGTGTGTTATTAGACTTGTGAGCCACTCCAGATATCTCCTTTGATAGGTAGCTTATCTTCTGGGGAACCATGGTCAGCAAAGGTGATGTGTCAAACAAAATAAAAATTTGTGTATAAAATATCCACTGGGGAATTACTTTTACCTGCTGAAATACAAGTCAAATCATAGCTTTCAGTGGATCTGCTTTGACTCGTTCTCTCACCCTGATCTCTATCGCGTCAGTGTTTCAGAGTGCTCTGCTTTCAGCGTTTTCAACAAACCATGAGGCACTCTGCATAACATCATCAAATGTCATGCTCTACCATGTTTTTCTGAGACTCAGAAATGGTCTTTAATATATATTCCCCAATTTTTCTATAGTCCTTCCCAATGTCACCTTCAGTCATTTATTTCTATTTAATTTTATTTACATACACTGCATTTTGATTGTTCTTCTCTGCAACTCCTTCTATGTCCTCCCTCACCTTCCTACTTACCCAGTTTCAGGTTGTCTTTCTCTCTCCCTAAGAACAACCCAAACCAAACAAACAAAAACTAAAAATTGAAGCAAATATACAAAATAAAGTGAAAAAGATGTCAAAGCTAAACAAAATGTAACAAAAAGCCCACAAATTATGAAAATAAAACACAGAGTTTCTTTTGTGTTGATTAGCTCCTCCTGACCATAGGGCCTTCCGTGTCATGGTGTTAATATATGCACTGATGCAGCAATGTAAACAACTGATCGTTCACAAATAGTGTCTTGGTTAGAGGTAAGACCCTGTATCTACTTCCACCTCTCTGTGCAGGGATGCTGTTTACCTTCAACAAGTGCATGCTGCCAAAATATCCATGAGTTCATATGAGCATACCAGTGTGAAGACATTGCTTCTCTGGAATTATCCACTATAATTTTATAATTCTGCTTCCTCTTCAGCATAGATTCTAGGAGGAGGAGAGGTTTGATGAAAACATCCAAATTAAGACTGAGTACTCCAAGGTCTCTCTCTTTTATCGTACAGCTGTGGGTCTCTGAGTTAAATTCCATCTATACCAAGAAGAAGCTTCTCTGGTGAAGCTCAAGCAAGGCACAATCTATGGGTATAGCAGAAAGTTGTTAGGAATCATTTATCATTTTATCACTCTGTTCCTTAAGCAGAACAATAGCATTTGGTTTTCCCTGGGTTATTGACTTATTTAGTCTCAGATTTTTGGCTATTATAGACATATTGAGTATAAGTTCTACTTCATGTCTAAAATGTCATGTCTTACTTCATGTCTTAGGTCACAAATCTAAAAGAGAATTGTTTGGTCACTACCTTAATATTTATGACACAATTGCATCTATGTATGTTGCAGACCGGTCACTGTTGTATGTAGCATGGTTTGTAGCTGGGTGATATTGATGATTAACTTTTCCCTCTGGTAGCATGCAGAATGCCTTCCAGCATGATAAATGGTAGTCAGTAGTTATGAATCTCTTGAGTTGGGCAATAGTTTTACTTCTCCATGTTGGATTATAGAAGTATGGTCTTAAACAATAGAGCCATACTATCTAGTTATAGAGAGCAACAAATAGCCTTGTAATGTGTGAGAGTGTCCATAAAATCCTTTTGTCAAACTCAACAAAATGGAGCCCATTCCTATCACTGGAGGTTTGTTTGGTGACATCAGGTATGTCTAGTTGGCTGATACCATTTCAATTCCTTTTATATATGTACATATTTTAGGTAGCATAAAACTTTCTCCAAATTGACTACACTCTGCATTCTTTCCATAAAGAGAAATCCTTTCAAACACATTTCATCACATGATTTGTAATCACCACATCTTCTAATTTCTGCTCTACAAAGGCAAAACTTACTGCAATGGAGAATATAACTTCCTTCAATGCTTATCTGCTCTCCAGCAGCCCCTAACACTCAGTGCTTTCCCAGCCCTCCTTACTGATTGGTGCTTTGAGAATCAGAATGTTTTACTTTCAAAGACAGAAAACATGGCCCCCAATTATATTCAAACCTCTTTTCAAACATGAACATGACCAAATATCTCTCTGATCATGCTTCCAAAAAATGGAATGAATCAACATTCTCTGTCTTTTTATCTAACTTTAGTTTTCCTCATAATGCATGGATTAAGTCACTACCAATTGACTGCTTCATCTCACTAGAAAACAAATTCCACAAGAGCAGAAACTTTTAAACCCCCTCATTTTCTCAGTACTCTTGCATAGTCTAGAAAAGTGTGTGGCATATAAAAAGAACTCATTATATATCTTAAATAATTGACAAAATAAGTACTATCAATCATGAGCAATCTAACGTAATTGCATTTTACTTTATCATTAAACATATTAAGAGCATAGAGAAGTGCTTAATATATTAACTTAAGTGCATACTTCAGTCTACAAGTTTGAACACAGAATAACATGCTAATAATATCACAGTACACAGACAGGAAAATGGAAAAGTATCCTAAAATTCTTATTAGCATTTTCTTACAGTTGTAAATTTTAATGATACTATTATGCTACTTATACTTTTGTTTATTTATAAATTTGCAGAGCACTTTCTTATGCTAGAAAAAGTTTAAAATTTGACATCAACTGTCTGAATAAGGGGATAAATAAGCAATATTATTTTTATTTTTACTGAGCTAATATATATTACACGAAATTATTATATGTTACTTAAGTAATTGTTTTATTGTCTTTTAAACTATATAATATAGAAAGGGAATGACCATTGTATTACCAAAGGGAAGATGCCATGAAGTTGGGGGCATTGTCATCCCAATAGCATAGGAGAGAACACGATATGGTGACTAACAGCACTCTCAGACCTCTGGCTGAAGATAATGAAACATTATTTCCTTTACATGTGTCTGGTGCAATGCATCCATTATGGTTTGGGTGGGAAGGGACTTAAAAATCAATTTATTAAGTATATAATTGATCTAGATATAAAACATTTAATAAATTTGTAGCAATATTCAATATTCACAGAATGAGTAAAACAGCAAGGTGATATAAAGGATAGCTAAAATAATACAAAGCAAAATAAAATAAAACTATTAATAGAGTAAATAACAGAACAAAATAATCTCATTGAGTAGATTAAAGAATAGGATTCTAAATATGATTTTAAAAGTATGGAACTGATTAGAGTTTGCAAATTTCTCTATACATACATTAAAAATATGATCAGCTGAATTTTAATGATATAAAGCATCATTATTATAATAAACTATGCCTACCATAAGTTTAACGTTTTAAGCATTTGTGTACTTCAATGGTATTATTTACCTGTAAATTTACCTTCCACATATCTTAGTCATCAGCTCTAAAGGAAACTCTGTATGGCTAAGCAACAAGGTTTTCTAGTCTCTAATTCTTTCAAAAAAA
>PVIU01009594.1:0-75358 GCA_004026605.1 Ondatra zibethicus | reverse complement strand
CTCACCACTCTCCTCCCTGTACGGAGTTCACCACTCTCCTCCCTGTACGGAGCTCACCACTCTCCTCCCTGTACGGAGCTCACCACTCTCCTCCCTGTACGGAGCTCATCACTCTCCTCCCTGTACGGAGCTCATCACTCTCCTCCCTGTACGGAGCTCATCACTCTCCTCCCTGTACGGAGCTCACCACTCTCCTCCCTGTACGGAGTTCACCACTCTCCTCCCTGTACGCAGTTCACCACTCTCCTCCCTGTACGGACCCCACCACTCTCCTGTATTGATGTCATTTGCCTTTTCAAGGGCTCGTCACTTAGGTTTCCTCCACAGGCCACACCAGTGCAGACCTCAGTCCAGGCCACCTGCTCTGTACTGTCACCCCATCTTGTCCATGTGGTAGATTATTATTAATATTATTATTTTTTAAAGTACATTTTCATGAAAATTATTAATATTATTAATATTCCTTTAATAATCATCACTGAAGGGGCTGGAAAGGTGTCTCAGCAGTGAGCAGCACCGTCTGCTCTCCCAGGGGACCTAGGTTCAGTTCCCAGCACTCACATGACATCTGTAGTTCCCGTTCCTGTAGATCCAATACCCTCGTCAGCCCTCTGTGGGCACCAGACACACACGTGTGCTCACACACATGGAGCACACACACACGTAGACAAAACACTCATAGACATAAAAGATTTAATCTTTTTTAAAAGTATCATCAAAGGGCCAGGTGGTGGTGGCACACACCTTTAATCCCAGGATTTGGGAAGCAGGCAGATCTCTTTGAGTTCGAGGCCAGCCTGGTCTAAAGAGTGAGTTCCAGGGCTGGAGAGATGGCTCAGTGGTTAAGAGCACTGGCTGCTCTTCCAGAGGTCATGAGTTCAATTCCCAGCAACCACATGGTGGCTCACAACCATCTGTAATGAGATCTGGCGCCCTCTTCTGGCATGTGGGCATACATGGAGGCAGAATGTTGTATACATAATAAATCTTTTTAAAATAAAAAAAAAAAAGAATGAGTTCCAGGATAGTCAAGTTACACAGAGAAGTCCTCTCTTGAAAAAACAAACAACAACAATAAAAACCACTAAAATTAAAAAAGAAAATAATGTAGCCAGATGTGGTGGCCTTTAACACCAGTACTTGGGAGGCATAGGCAGTTGGAGCTCTGACTTCAAGGCCAAGTTGGTCTACAGAGTGAGATCCAGGCCAGCAAAGGCTACGTAGGGAGACCTTGTCTCATTGTTATTGCTGCTTTGGTGGTACTGAAGATTGAACCCAGGGCCTCCCACATGCTAGACTCTGCCACTGCGCATGCCCCCGGCTCTTCACTGGGAATCCCTGGATTCTGAGCTCGCACTCTGCCACTGAGCTGCGCATCTGCCGCTTCTCTCTTTCCTTTGAGACAGGGTCTTCATGCGTTACTCGGGCTAGCCTTGAACTTGCTCTCATGCCCAGGCAGGTCTTGAACTTGAAGCCCTCCTGTTTCGCTATGCTTACAGGCCCACACCACCAAGCCCATCCCACAAAGGGTTCACAGTGGACAGAAGCTTTTCCACCCAGGCTGAGGGTGGAAATTCAAAGTCAAGCCTCCAGGGGGACCATGCTGAATCCAGCGAGGGGGGAGAACAAGGGAGCTAGGTATCTGAGAGGACATTCAGGGAGCACCATGGCTCATGTGGCTGTTCTGAGCTTAATTAGGATGTCTAAGCTCAGTTGCACAGAGCTCTGGAGTGACTGAAGAACATGCAGCTGGGGTTAGACAGGACTGCAGTAGGGAGGGAGGCGGGGTGCGGCAAGTACAACAGTGATTGCATGGAGCAGCCAAGGCAGGGAATGGGGACCATATAGCTCTCCCAAGGCTATGGGTAGGGACGAGCATGGGGGACAAGGCTGAGCTGTATTCCCTGCTATCAGTCACTTAGCTATGGCCTGTGCCGAAAAGTCAAGAGTGGTGGCATAGGCCTGTAATCCTCACTCTTGAGAGGTAGACGGAGGCAGGACGATGAGGAGTTCAAGGCCAGCCTTAGCTACCGAGTGAGTTAAAATGTGCTACGTAAGACCCGGTCTCAAAAAATAAGATGAGCAACTGCCATTGCAATGGGTTGGAGAGATGGTTCCTTGGTTAAGAGTGCTTGCTGCTCTTGCAGAAGGCCTAAGCGTGGTTCACAGTGCCCAGAGGTTCACGACCCAGTGCAGGAGTTCTGGTTCCCTCTTCTATCATCTACGGGAAACTGCATGACATACACAGATGCACACACCTAAGTAAAAACTAAACGAGAAACTTGTATTTCTTAAAGAGACTGCTTCTGTTAAAAGGCACGGACTCCTCACCTAGGCCCAGAAGGTGAGAAAGCCTGAGGACAGCCTGCCATCGCCATCCATCTCTGAAGACTGAGGAGTCTGCCCTTCAAGGCTGAAGGTATGGGGTAAGGAGTCACCGAGCACCTTACTGGTGGCTTTCACAATGCCATTCCAGAACCCCTAAAGACATCTGCGGTCCTCCAGTTACTGTCCAAGTCTGCCCTCTCCCTGGATTCCAGGGACAGCAGAGCTTTAAAGATGAGGCCACCTTCGAAGCAGAGGCAGTCACCTGAACCAGTGTACCCCTCAAGCACTAAAGGTTTCTCTGGATCACCTTGAAGAGCTGAGGCAGCCATTAACCAGACTGTGCTTGGACCAGGTCTGTGTAATCACACATGTGTGTTACACCCTTCCCTCCCCCCCCAATCTTCCTCTGCTTTAACCTAAAGTTCGTGTCCGTACCCTAAGGACGGTCTGGGGGTCATGAAGACACACAGAAAGGCCCTTTATCTGTCTCTCTTCCAGACATAAACACTGGTTAAATCTCTGTTCTCCCCATCCTCTTCTCTTTAATTGTGCTGGGAAGGTGGCCAAAGCTCGTTTGCTGGGACTTTTCAAGCCAGAGTTTTAACACAGGTCTTATGAGCGACAAGGGGCTTTTCCTAGAAAGAGGCTCAGTTTGCACAGTGCTTTTGTCACACAATTGTGAGGACCTGAGTTTGATTCCCAGAACCTATGAAAAATGCTGGCCACAGTGGCTTGTGCCTGTAACCCCAGCACTGGAGAGGCAGAGAGAGGCAAATCACAGGAGTGTACTGGCCAGCCAGTCTACCCAAAGCCATGCATTTTAGGCTCAGTGAGAAACTCTGTCTCAAGAATAAGATGGAGCCAGGTGTGGTGGCAGACACCTTTAATGCCAGCATTCTGTAGGCAGAGGCAGGTGGATCTCTGAGTTCAAGGCTAGCCTGGTCTACAGAGTGAGTTCCAGGACAGGGTTATGTAGTGAAACCCTGCATCAGAAATAGAGTGCTGGAGGAATGAGTTCCTGTCTGGTTTTGGCTGGAGAAGGGGGATCCGCTAAGTCTGTGGAGGGAGGAGTCCACTGGAGTCAGGTTACATTGTGCCCTTGTGTCCTGCTAGCCTCTGTTGCCATCTTCAGGTCCCCTGGATTACACCACTCCTCAGATCCCCTCCCTGCCCCTGTAGCTGTGTGCTGAGGACCTGTCCCACTCCAGGAGAGTGGCTATTACACCCCTGACTGCAGGGCTCTAATGCCAGCAATTTACGTCCTGTGATGGTGATGTAGTATCCCAGTGGCCACTGGTTGGACCAGATGGGACGAAGTGGGCTATGTCGCCCCCTATCGCTTGATGCACTCAGCATGCGTCAATTAAATTCTTGTGGACTGGGTCTACATACTGAAGGTAGAACTCAAATCCTTATTTCTCTCTCCCTCTGTGTGTGTGTGTGTGTGAGTGCACGTGTGTGAGTGCGTGCATGCCTTGTATTCCATGTTGGGGGGCAGAGGACAATTTGCAGAAGTTGCTCCTTCTCCATGCTGATCCTGCAGCTGGAGCTCAGATGAGCGGGCTTGACCACATGTGCTCTTGCTAGCTCACAGCCCCGCAAATTCTGATTTTGAAAGAGATGATTGAGGCTGTGGTGGGAGGAAGAAAGTTTGAGGCTAGTCTGGGCACAAAAGACTTACAAAAAGGGAAGAGGGCTGTAAGTATTTCCTGACATGCAGAGGCCCTGGCTTCAGTGCCCAGCACTGAACAAAACCCAGCAACTGGTTTTATATGTGGAGTTTAGGATCCTTGTTCAATTAGAAGCTGGGATCTGATTCAGTATAAAATGTTGGGAGAGAGTGTGTGTTCAAAATTAACCCCTTGCACTTACCTCAGGCCCAATGTAATATGACACAAGTCCTTCCTTCACTGGGACTCACAGACTAAATTTCGGTTGTGAGTCTAGCCTTTAATGTCTGAGCCATCTCTCCAGCACGAAGGGACTAATTTTGAAGAAACCCTGGGGATTCATTCCACTGTGGGTAGAGCAGGCTCCGAGAGGGGATCATGCTACTGTGTCTGACTAGGAAGATGGTTCTGGAAGCGTCTGCTCATCTCTAAGCCAGCCTTTTCCATCCTAGTGAGTGTGGATCCTGTCAGTGGCCACACAGCGGAGGCAGGCTGAGCTGAAGGAGCACAGCTGAGCCCAGGACTCAGACTGCCCAGAGGTGGCAAGAGCCATCATTTGTTCCCACACTACCCATCAGGGAATCTGGCTATGTGGCATTCACATAGGCATGTTTTGTAAGAACACAAAGAGCATGTGAGGCATGGGGCCAGCTGCCCACAGGAAGGGACAGGTGAACAGAGACAACATGCTGAGACGGATGGGTTAAGTATCTTGGTCATCTGTGCTGGGAGTTAGAAGGAGAGAGCGAAGCTCTGGAACCCACCTGAACAGAGCAGCACAGCTGGAGATGGTGGGCACACCTGTCAACCCTGCTCCTGGACGCCTGAGACAGGAGACTCTTAAGGCCTATCTTGGCTACAGAGTGAGTTCTAGGCCAGCCTGGGTAACTCAGTGAGACCCTGCCTAACAACAGAAAGTAAAAAGAGGGCTAGGATATAACTTAGTCATAGAAAAGTTGCCTAGAATCCCCCAGTGAGGGGCTGGGGGGTGGCTCAGTGGTAGAGCCCCTGCCTAGAATCCCCCAGTGAGGGGCTGGGGGGTGGCTCAGTGGTAGAGCCCCTGCCTTGAATCCCCCAGTGAGGGGCTGGGGTGTAGCTCAGTGGTAGAGCACCTTCCTAGAATCCAGGAGTTCAAGGCCTATTGCATAGCAAGATCCTGTCTCAAACAAATAGCCAACAAAACAAGGAAATAAGAGAGAGAAAACATTATTAGTTCATGAACTGTAACAGGACTACCTTGATTGTGCTGGACAGCCTTGATGCTCAGCTATTCAGACATCAGAGAGAGAGTTCATGTCAGGGTAGCATGACACGCGGGACCTTACAGGGCTTATTGAAGTGCTTCTCTGGGGGCATCTGTTGTGGACCATCCTGCTGAATTCAGGAGGAAAATCACGAGGTCACCTCTAGCATGTGCCACACACGCTCTGCAGGCCTAGCTATATCAGGACCTACGCAAGACCTCTCCCTTATTCTTTAACAGCGGCAAAACACTCTCCGGGGTGGCCCTGCTGTGATGTCTTTTCCCGGTTCCTCTGAAGGACTTCAGATTCTTTTTTGTTTTATCGCTCTGTCAGTCACGGCTGAGCTGGCCCATCATCTCTGTGACAAAATGCCCGACAGAAACACAAAGACGAAAGGGTGACCTCTGCTCAGGTCCCAGAGGTCTCTGCATGGTCCCGTGGGCCTGGGGGGAGGCAAAATGTCATGGCAGCTGGATGGCAGGATGCAACAAAGCTGCTACCACTGGTGACCACAGAGAAGCGGAGGAAAGGACAGGACAAGATATTCCTGCCGTGACCTCTTCCAGAGGCCCCACCTCCTGTAGCTCACTATCTGAGGGCATCAGTGTGTTAGCATGGATGAATCGGTATCCTCATGATCAATCACCTCTCAGCAGTGCATAAGCTAGGGACCAAGACCTCAACACAGAGGCCTTTTCACCAAAAGGACACATTCAAACAGTAACAACAGAATAGGGTGAACACCCTTTTAGTCCGTGTCACTGTTTTAGAGAACCCTAGAAACGGCAATGCTGGGCTGCAGAGTGTGTATTCTTACTATTTTTAAACCTTACTTTATGTGGCTGTGTGTGCATGTGAGCGCAAGGTGCCTGCAGATGCCTCAAGAGGGTGGTGGATCCCTGGGAGCTAGATGGAGTCACAGGTGGCTGTGAGGTACTTGACATGGGTGACGGGAAGGGACCTTGGGGTCCTCTGCAAGAGCAGTACTCCCTCTTAACTGAGCCATTGCTCCGGCCCCAACTCCTTTGGAAACAGGATCTCATGGTATCACCCTGGCTGGCCTGGAACTCGCTATGTAGAACAGGCTGGCTTCAAACCCAGAGACCTGCCTGCCTTTGCTTCTGAAGCACTGGGATTAAAGGTGTGCGCATGTACATTTATTTTGTGTGTACATGTAGGCCCCTAGGTGATTGTAAATGCAGGCAAACTGTATCAGGATAGGAAGACAGAGGTTTGGGGTGTTGGCCAGGTTCTCAGGGCCTCTTGTAGCTCTGTCCTGAGGCTGATGGCAGCATCAGGAATATTGAGGAATGAACTGCTGAGATGCTCTCTTGCCCCAGCTCTCAGCGTGTGCCGTCTTCTCCAGGCAGAGGCCAGTTTGGTTCCAGAGAATGAGCTGCTGGCAGATGGGGCATAGCCAGGGCCTTGTTTGCATGGGGGGGGGCACACTAACCCTCCAGCGGGTATGTGGCCTCCATGGGTCCTTACCTTGGAGTGTCTTCAGGACATGAATGCCCTTGAGTGGCTTTTCAGTGGTGGGAGGTTAGGAGAGGGCTAAAGGGAGGCTCTTCCTGAGAGTCCAGAGAAAGCCAGCTAGGTGACAGGTCACAGAAATCTAGCTGAGTAGAGGCATCAACGTTTGCTTCCAAGCTGCAAAGTGGAGGCCAGCACTCAGCTTAAGAGTGAGTGCAGTCTGCATGCTGCTGGGAAAGGCCTCTGAGAGGGAGGGGCAGCAGAAGACTAAAATTGGCTTCCAGCTTCCAATGAACTTGTCCGTCCACACTCCCCACTGAGAGGTATCAAGAGCTCCTCGGCAAGGTGGCTCTAGTCAACAGATCTAATTCCTTCTCACTACTCCCTGCAAATGGCTTCCCTTTGCCTCATCACAGACTTAGGAGTTGAGTGCAATTCACACAATGAATCTGTACTTCATACTGCTAGGACAAGAATGTGTTTTATTTACAACAAAAAACAATTGTAACATAATTTTCTTCAAAATAACCCCAACAGAATACACAAAGCCATTTCTATCTGTACTGACCCATTGACATCAGCAGTTGGAAAGGGGTTAGGGCTGGGAGGTAAGCCAAGGAGACACACACTACAGAGCAGTTTTCTGCTGTCAGGGACTACCCTTTGTTACTATGTATGAACCTGGACAGACAGTCTGGCAGGGCTGGCAGGGGTGCTGCTGTCTTCCAGGGGCGGCTGG
Organism: Ondatra zibethicus; assembly: GCA_004026605.1. NCBI lineage: Eukaryota > Metazoa > Chordata > Mammalia > Rodentia > Cricetidae > Ondatra > Ondatra zibethicus. Next base: position 67,904 of record PVIU01009594.1, on the reverse strand, counting down.
AGCAGGGTGAACTGGAGAGCTCCTGTCCATTCCCACTGCCGTATGCTGGAGGAGTCCACTGGCCCTTTTCTTGCAGTGGCTGACAAACCTAGGAGCAGAACAGAGTATGAGGCGCATGCCAGGACCTGCAGTCCCAGTAGAAAGCAGCTACCACAGAACGCCAGAGTGTGGGGTCACACACAAGGACAGAGGAAGTTAGGTCCCAGGTGAGTCTGTGGTCCAGCAAACAGGCCTAGTTCCCTAGTGGGTGATACAGAAGCAATGTTGTTAAGTATGGCCTCCTCTATGGCTTCAGGACATGGTTGCTCAAGAAAACAACAACAACAACAAAATATAGAGGCCTCAACCTCAGACTGTCAGGTCAAAAAGGACCAAGCTTCATTTTCCAGATGAGGCTCTCAGAGGTTCAGTTTTTCTTCTTTTCTTTTTTTTTTAAATTATTTTTATTTCAGGCATACAGGTGTTTCACATGCATGCAGTGCCTGCAGAGTCTCTGGAACTGGAGTTACAGACAGTTGTGAGCTGCCATATGGGTGCTGGGAACTGAAACCAGGTCCTTTGGAAGAGCAGCCAGTGTTCTTAACAGCTGAGCCACCTTTCCAGGCCCCAACTAATTTTCCAAAGAGCACTTACTCTTTAAACCACCCCAACATGGGATGATACCCCTTAAGCCACCCATGGGAGCTGTTTCTCAGTGCAATCCACTGGTATGGTCTGGGCACCTGACGATGTCAACATCGTCAGAGGTACAGGACAACCTCTCTGTGACCACTATCTTCCTATGCAGATGGTCAATGCAAAACGGTGGGGGGGGGCAGAGACTCATCTATACGGGGCCTGGGCTCCCTTCCTTCCTCCACACAGTGTAGAGCGAGCTGAGCTGGCGGACAGACGCACGTGTGAGCCGCTGCACACTGGCAGCCTCAGTTGAACCTGAAGCCTTTCATTAACAAGCGTCCCATCAAGCAGTTGCTCAGGGAAAGCAGGACTGTGCTCAGGGAGGCTGCCGCCAGCTTCAGAGGGACCACACATTTATTCCTACCACACAAGAGTCAACTACATCAACCATAATCAGTCAAGTGGGGAGGAGGGGAGAAATGGGTCTTTGTGTTAGAAGGTATTTGGTAATCCTTTTGATAAATGTCCTTAGGAAAATCATTTATTTAAGCTGATATTGAAAAAGAATGTCTAAACTCAAAGCCAGCACCATGGCCAATGGTGGAAGCAATCTCAGATCAGCATGCAAATGCCCAGTGGATCCTACAAAGTTGCTGGCATAACACAGCTGGCTGACAACTCAGGTAGCTAAAGCAGGGAGAGATGGGTTAGTGGGTCAGTGCTTGCCCCATAAACATAAGGCCCTGTGTTTGATCCTTAGACCAAAACACAACAGAAACCCAACTACTACTGCAGCGCAGTGGTACATAGACATCTGTGATCCCAGAGCTGGAGGTGGAGATGGGTGGGTTCCCTGAGCCTCACTGGTCAGCCTACGCAAACTGGCAACTGTAGGTTCAGTGACTTGTCTCAAAAATAGTAAGGTAGATGTGAGGTATGGTGGCACATACCTTTAAATCTAAGATTTGGGAGACAGAGACGGGTGGATCTCTGAGTTCTAAGCTAGTCTGGGCTAACTAATCAAGCTCTATTTCAAAAATGAAACTGTGATGGTTTGAATGAGAATGTCCCCACTAGGGCTCAGAGAATGGAATATTTGGTCCCTAGTTGGCACTATTTGGCAAGTTTAGGAGGTGTGGCGTTGCTGGAGAAAGTATGCTACTGGGGGTGAGCCTTGAGTATGCTACTGGGGGTGAGCCTTGAGTGTGCTACTGGGGGTGAGCCTTGAGTGTGCTACTGGGGGTGAGCCTTGAGTGTGCTACTGGGGGTGAGCCTTGAGTGTGTTACTGGGGGTGAGCCTTGAGTGTGCTACTGGCGGTGAGCCTTGAGTGTGCTACTGGCGGTGAGCCTTGAGTGTGCTACTGGGGGTGAGCCTTGAGTGTGCTACTGGGGGTGAGCCTTGAGGTTTCAAACCATGTGCAATTCCAGCTCACTCTCTCTGCTCCGTGCTTGCAGTTCCAGAGGTGAGCTCTCAGTTGTTCCTGTCACCGTGCTGGCTAGCACATTCCCCACTGGATGATGAAGGACTCTTATCCCTCAGGAGATGTAAGCCCAAATAAACCCTTCCTTCTCTAAGTTGCCTTGAGCATGGTTTTTATCACAGCAACAGAATACAAACTAATAAACAAAACAAGTGGCAAAGGTTGCAGAGGTAAACACTGCAGAAGACAGCCACAGAACAGACTCCCTTGACAGTGCCAAAGAGACTAGAAAGGCCAAGTGGGAAAGCAGGAGGATGGCTCAGGGATTAGGAACACTTGCTGTGCAATCATGATGACAAGAGTATGGGTTCCAGTACAGATTAAAAAAAAAAAAAGTCAAAACCCAAATACCTCCCATGGATCTTTTCTCCAGTCAGTACACAACCTATATCTAATGCATGGAGCAAATGCATCAGACATGGTGGGAATCATGTCTCTTTTCCAGCAGCTGCTGCTTCTCACTCCTTTTATCAATAAGTCAAAGCATTTCCAATTAGCACAGATACAAGCTCAACCATTGTCAACTCCTGTGGTCTTCATTCTGATGGCCTCTGGCAAATGGATCTAACCCACATATATTCCTTTGGTTGTTTTACATCTGTTCCTGTTTTGTGCCTCTTCAGACTTTATCTCTTCTATGGCTCAGACACACATGTCTGCTTGAGCTGTTTGCAGACACTGCTTTCTCTGTAATGGGGGTCCCAAAATGGATGGAAATGGACAGTGGTCCTGCTTACATATCTAAAACTTTTATCTCCTTTTGCCAACTTTGGGAAATTCATGGCATTCCTACAGCCCTCAGCACAAGCCATAATTAGTGCCCTCATTTATTACTCAAAATCAAATATATAAACAAGGAAAAATAAGGGATCAACTGCTCAGGAGTAACTTGCTAAACCAACTTAAAATTTTTATATATTGTTTCTCCCAATTTCCCTAATATCTGCAGGAAAACATAATAAATAAAAAGCTTAACCAAAACCAATGATTTTATGTAAACTCCCTCAAGGGCCCAAACAATGGCTGGGCTCTGTTCTACCTATTAATCAGAGCTGAGGCCCTGCATCTGGGCTTTCTCCTGCAGGCCTCTCTTGATCCAAGCACGACTGGTAAAGCCATAGGAGCTGGTACCAGAAGACAAAAAGGAATCGTCTTTCAGCTCGTGTATTCACACGATGGATGAGCTGCTGCAAATTATTACCAACACCTTCAACCTCCAACCATCATCCAGCCTGGGGAGACACCACACACCCAAGCAATGCAACTCAATGTATTCTTGGGAACACTGAGTCTGGGGGGAAAAACCCTGAAAACCATTCCTACACAGCACCCATTAACAAGCTGGGTGACCTGTGCATACCTAGGACCCCAGCTCTGAGTGGGGTGGACATAGGAGGGTTCCTAGGGCTTGCTAGTTTCCAGGTTCACTGACAAAAACAGGGAAAGACTATGCCTTGAAGCAATGGCAAAGAAAGATGAAGGACTCCAGCTCCCCGTACCTCCTGCTTACTCATGTGCACACACCCACACAGTATATATATGAATAAAATAATTACATCTTTTTTGTTGTTTTCCTTTTTCAACAATAATTAAATATTTAAAACCCCACAAAAGAATATTATAATACTCATAGCATAAAATATGAGGTAGTTCTTCATGTGTTGACTTAGAAATACCCAAAACACACTTTACAAATATTCTAGTATGTGATATATAACTCTATTTGTGGAAAAAATAAATGCAGAATATTTCTTTACACTGTGTGAACATGTTGCTGTGATTGGGTTAACAAGGAAGCTGACTGGAAAACAGCTGGACGGGATAAGGTTAAGAAGGAAAACCACACTAAGGACACTGGGAAGAAGGGCGGAGTCAGAAGTCACCAGAAGACATAGGGGAAGCAAGACATGCTAGAGGACAGTAATACATAGACTAATAGAAATGGGTTCATTTAAGTTGTAAGAGCTAGTTAGTAAAAAGCCTGAGCTATTGGCCGAATATCTAAATTAAGTCTCCCTGTTGGTTATTTGGGAACTTGGTGGGAAAGAAAAGTCTACCTACAAATAAATACATACCTAACATTTAAAAAAATTATTTTTTGTTTTTCAAGACAGGGTTTCTCTGTGTAGCTTTGGTGCCTATCTTAGAACTCACTCTGTAGACCAGGCTGGCCTCAAACTCCCCCTGCCTCTGCCTCCCGAGTGCTGGGATTAAAGGTGTACACTGCCACTGCCTGGCATATTTAAAACTTTTTAACAAGGGGCCTAGAGAGATGGCTCAGTGGTTAGGAGCACTGACTGCTCTTCCAGAGGACCTGGATTTAAATCCCAGCACCCACATGGCAGCTCACAATTGTCTGTAGCCCAGTTCCAAGGACCTGACACCCTCACACAGACATAAATACAGGCAAATCACCAATGTACATACAATTAAAAAAATAAAAAAGAGACTATTAAAATTTTTTTTTGACAAAAGTTTCAACAAAAGACACAGGGATTATCAGTGGTAGTTGCCTCTGCAGAGCAATCTTAGGGCCTGGGGAGACTTACTGACCCTTTTTAGATAGTTGGTTTAAAATATTAAGCATGGACTATTTTCCCAGAAACCAAAGATTGAGTGCAACAGGCAGCTGGCCGCTGTCAGACACTCGTGGGTGCACTGTGCAGCCACGCCAGCCCTTTTACCTTTGGCTAGAAGGCATGGAGAAAGGTTTAGTGATCACCGAGAGGAGGGAAACTGCTCTGTGTTAGATGCCAAAGATTCAGTGCGCTCTGAGCACGGAGGTGGCAAGGTCCCTGTAGACACCAGGCCTTTTGTGTGGCTCAATTGAGTTGAATTTACAAATTGGAACGAATAAAAATGAACATCTTAGCCTGAGGAGTCAGAAGAGAACTGCTCTCCTGTTTCACCATGAAAACTCAGTGTGCACAGCACAGAGGTGAGTGTGAAAGAAAAACCCAAGGACAGCCACGCCAGAGACCCATAAAGACAATGGGAGTGACACAGCCTGGTCCAAGGGCAGACTCCAGCAGAAGCTATGAATACAAAGTAGGCTGTTTCCCACGGCCTCAGGAAAAGGCACACAGGCTAGCATGAAATAGAAACTCAGGGGTGATACCATCCGTGTCCACAGTTGTCACCCAACACAATGAGCAGTAATCAAAGAAGAGTGTGAACATGTAACAGAGACAGGATGGAGAAGCCATGTAATCCTGTCCCCTCCAGCTACAGGTTGCAGATCCAGGATGTTTTCAGCACATGGGATCTGAGGACAAAGAGCTGGGATCAGAGCTGGGAGGTGGCATTTAGTTCCCATGGAGGTAGGGCCTCCAAGACTTCCCTGTGGTTCTGTAACAGGACTCAGTCCTCAGGCAGGCAGATGTGAACATCACTAGTGAGAAGCCTCTGGAACTATTAGGGGTCACAGTCTTTTGAGAATGTGAGTGATGCTGGATGCAGGCTAAGGCAGGAGGATCTCAAGTTTATAGCCAACCTGGACTATATGGCAAGACACTGTTTTCGAAAACTAAACTTCACAGATGAAAGCAATGGTTCCTACTCCAAAGCCCTAGTGAAAATACAGGTGTGGGGGTGGCTAGGTGGGAAAGTATCTGCCATTATGCTTTTGACATCTTAGTTTGACTTCCAAGCAACCACATAAAAATTTAGGCATAGATCTAATCTACATGGGAAGTAGAAAGTAGAAAAAGACAAGATCTCCTGAGTAAATTGGGAGCATGGGGACTTTGGGGGAGGGTTGAAGAGGGGAGGGGAGAGGCAGGGAGGGGAGCAAAGAAAAATGTAGAGCTCAATAAATATCAATAAAAAATTTTTAAAAATTTAGGCATGGTGAAAGACATCTGTAACCTCAGTACTGGAGTCCAAAAACAGGCAGATCCCTGGGGCTCAGTCAGCCAGTTTAGCCAGTCAGTGAGCTCCAGCTTGAGAAACACTGTCTCAAAAAATAAGGTGGAGGGTCACTGAGAAAAATACTGCATCTCAATCTCTGACTGACAAATACAGACGGACACATGTGCGGACACATACAGGTGTGCACGACAACACACACACACACACACACACACACACACACACACAGAGAGTGGAGATTCAGACCTTCCCCACTGAAGGAGATGGAACCCATCACCGATGCTGTGCTCTGGCCACTCTGGGCAGCTGTGTCCCTGACCAGATGGTCCTGAAGCTGATTCTCCTACCTTGCCAGGTCTCCTCTACTTGCCTCTCTAGCATGGTCTGGGGTTCTCTGGCGTCACTTCTGCGCCTCATTTCCTGTTGAAGTCCCTGAAACCTTGCTGATCCTCTGGGTCAGCCCTCTCTCTTCCCTTGGTGCTATGCCTCAGCAAGGGGTGCCAAGACCTCAGTCTCTTCCTTTGAGTTGGTCATCAGTTTGAGGGAACAGTTCAACTTCACAAGCAAGTACTTCCTAGTCCCTTCTCACAGCACCGTCCTACAACACTTCCTCCAACAGCAGGAGCTTAAGGCCCAACCACCACACATTCAAAACAAGGGTCACATCATCTAATTGTGTTGCTAGCTACCATCTTGATATTCTCATGGCTATATCTAGAGAAAGATAACTAATGCTGGGACCCAGATAGCTGTAGTCATAAGGTTACCTACCCTGGGGTCAGAAACAATCCCAAAGCCCTTAGACCTCTGGGTCAACAGCTCTGGGAGGGGCACTGGACTGTGCTTTGCCACCAGGGTAAGGTCCCAGCAGTGCCAGCTCAAGCATCCTGCATTGTCTCTCCACGCCAGGCAGTCTGGCCTCTATTCCCATCATCACCTTGGTCCATTATCACCTTGGTCCTTTATAGTAAATTTGAATTCAATCCTCCCCCAAGGGTGTCCAACCTCAGGGTACAGCATTTAATTGAGGATAGCTATGGATGTGGCTTGTGAAGTTACCTGTAACACTGAACTTTAAATATTGTCATTCAGTGCAGTTCTCATCACGAACTCTGCTGGCAATGCTGCATTATGATGTAGAAAGTCTGCTAGCCCTGAAGATGCTGCTTCCTGTTCCTAGTGAGAGCTCACTGGAGGCTGATGCCCACTGTGGAAGTGGTGGTGCATCTAGACTTGTTTCTGAAGCCTTTGAATGTTCTGGAGCCCACTCTGCAAGAGCCCATGCAAGTCCAGCTCTCTTTTCTAGATTTTCTGATAAAAGTTTCATTTCTACATTTACTTATTTTGTGTAGGTGTGTATTATGTGGGTGGGTGTGCAATTGTCACAGTGCACATCTGGAGGTCAGAGGACAACTTTCAGGAGCTGGTTCTGTCTACTATGTGTATCCTGGTGATTGACCTCAGGGTATGAGGCCTGAGTTTCCTGGTTTGGATGACAGCCCCTCCCCATTCTCCCGAGTCCTGCACTTGCATGAGCTCTGGCCCTCCTTCTCTCTCCAATCCCGCTTCCTCTCTGACTCCCCTCCAATTCTCTGCTGGTCACTTCTACCTTCATGTCCTGCGGTATCTCAAATTCTAAAGCTACAAACTAAACACAGTAGTCCTGAGCTGGGAGGGACCAGCTGCAAAGCTGGGGTCTAGGATTCTCCTCTCTTCCTTCCCTCAACTGGCTCTGCCCAACAGCAATGGTGAGATTCTGTGTCTGGCTATCCATCCCTCCCCACTATTCCACTTCCTATGCTCAGGCCCTCTTTTCCTTTTTTGTGAATGGCATAGATTCCTGGCTCTAGTCTATCTCTTCCCCATCCCCCCTTTCAGTCACCAGGAAGGGTCTATACATAAGAAGAGAATGTTCTAGAAAAGAGTGCTATGTTCTCATTTAGGAGAGCAAGGCTGAAGCTGAAGGTGTCAGGTGCCTGGTTCTGAGCTACTACTATATTAGGCTGGGGAGTTCCCAGTAGATGAAGACATGTAAAACAGTCCTCCAGAGCCAGGCGGTGGTGGCACACACCTTTAATCCCAGCACTCGGGAGGCAGAGGCAGGCGGATCTTTGTAAGTTCAAGTCTACAAGAGCTAGTTCCAGGACAGGCTCCAAAGCTACAGAAAAACCCTGTCTCGAAAAACCAACATAACAAAACAAAAACAACAAACAAACAAACAAACAAACAAAAAACCAGTCCTCCAGGTGCCTCTGGATATTTTCTCTCTCTCTCTTATGCACAATAAAAATTTTCCCCTTAACAATGGGGCAGCCATGTCAACAGCTCTTTACTGTGCTCCCTAACATGTGTCTGGTCCTAAAGCATGGCAAGTGCACAATGGACCCTTCCCAAGGGGTCTGCCCTCTCTTAACAGAATCAAGCTGCTGATTTGACTCTTCTAAAACACAGACCATTTGTTTCTGCTGGCTTCTGCCACCCACCATATTTGACTTCAAATTCTAGAATCCGCCTCTTCAAGTGCTTTCTTCCCTTATCTAACCATTCATCTCTCCTCACCCACTCATAAGAATCTTCTCCATTTCTCTGGCTCCTGGAGTCTGTCATGCCCTTCTGGGCGCCCATCCCATGGAAAGGCTCTATGTCTGCTGTAGGCTTCTGCTGTGACTCAGGGCACCTCTTTGCCAAGGCACTTACCCCTCCCCTCTACTGAACACTCCCTCTGGTGGACCCCTAAGCCTCTCATCTCCTCTTTGTTCTGCTTCTCAAGGGTGACTTCTTTTCTGCTTGCTCTCTTTCTCAGCTCTCACCTGTCTCTAACTACCAGCTCTTCCCATTCAGAATTAGACCCCTCACCTGTCTTCTCTAATATCTTTTCTTCCTCAGACTCAGGGATTTCATTAAACCTTTGCTGTCTTACTGCAAATGGCTTGACCAGAAAATGGCACACTCAATTTCCAAACTATCAATGATTGTAACAACTTCTTCCACTGCACAAGTAAATGATCCCCTAAATCTCTTTGTCTCTATGCTATCTTTGCGTTCTGCTCTCAAAAAATAAAATCCCTTAAGACCATTGTTTAAATAAATTCTAGTCTCAAAATTTGCAAACTTATTTGGTGTGATTACAAAATAATTTTTAAACTCTGTAACAAAAAGTTAGCTTAAAACTTACAATAATGGGTAGAAGGGGGAGAGAATGGAAGGAGAAGAGGGAGGGAAACTGGTTGGTATGTAAAAAACTTGTAACAAGCTGGGTGTGGAGGCACAGCTTTAATTCCAGCACTCGGGAGGCAGAGGCAGGTGAATCTCTGTGAGTTTGAGGCCAGCCTGGTCTACAGAGTGAGTTCCAAGACAGCCAGGGTTACACAGAAAACTGTTTCCAGTAACAAAAATCACGTAATAAAAAGAGTTGATAGATTTGCTACAGAATACTGTGGCTTGGATGTAACTTGAATCCAATTCTTGTTTATAAAACCTAGGGCTTACTAACAACGTATATTTGATGATTAAGGTTTGTAAATTCCTACAGTGTAAAGGTCTCTTCAGGCTAGCAGAAACTGATGTGAAGATGCATGTCTAGCCTCTTTTGTCTTTGCTAACTTTGTTAAGTTTTAGCTATTCAGATAAACTGAGTTGTACAAGAAACTGTAAGATTCTGTAAAGGAACACTATGAAGGGATCCAAAAATTAAGGTTCCCAGACTCTCTATGGGTTGTATTTAGGGTTTAAAGTTTTATTTTGATGTTAAAACATCTTCAAATAAATCCTAAATTCAAATTTTTAAGGCTTGAACTTAACAGGGATAAAACTGTAAAATCCTATTTTTATAAAAGCTACTTCTTGTAAACTGGTACAGGTAATTAAGTCATGAAAGTTAACGGTCAGTCAACTTATAAATGATAAGATTTTTTTAATGTGCTCATAACTATGCTTATAGTCATAGTAAGTACAAATGTAATTCATTTACAGGCACAAGCTTTAGCCTTTTGTATATGGTGTCACAGTTAGGCCTAAAGCAAAAAAAAAAAAAAGTAAAGTTTGTTTAAAATCAGGTATACTTAGGCAGTGGTGGTACATGCCTCTAATCCAAGCCACTCTGGAAGCAGAGGCATGTGGATTTCTGAGTCTAAGGCTAGCCTGGTCTAAGGTGCTAGTTCTAGGACAGTCAAGTCTACGGAGAAATTCTGTCTTAAAAAAACCCAACAAACAAACAAGCAAATAAAAGTCAGGTATACTTGCTAGATTAGATGGTGGCCCTCAAACCCCTTAAAGAGATCTGCTGAATGGATATAGCATTTAAAATGCTTACTGAGCACTCGGGAGGCAGAAGTAGGTGGATCTCTGAGTTCTACAGAGTTAGTTCCAGGACAGCTAGGGCTATACAGAGAAAACCTGTCTTGAAAAACCAAACCAAACAAAAAACCCAAACAAAGCCAAAACCCAAAAAACCCAGAATGCTTACTGAAAGAGCTTTCCCCTGATTGACTGAAGTATCAACTTCTGGTAGTAGCAGCTGAGGCTTTCTTTGAAGAAGATGGGCAGCAATGAACTTGCTTTGAATATAGTAATGCTGACCACTGGGCAAAGAACTGCCCCATGCCTCACCCACTGGCAGAATCCTGCCTAAACTGTAGATATTGTTGGGTTTACTGCCCCACTCTGCCTCCGAAAGGTAGGTCAGTTCCCCAAAGTTCCTCCTCCACAGAAAACTTTCTCAGATCTTCTGGATCTGACAGTCCAAGGCTGAAGCTGCGGTGTGTGACAGCCAGAACATTTAACACTGCCTTGTGACAGATGAAGACTAATGACCTCTGCCCCCAACAAAGTCACTGAGATCACCATGGAGGATCCTAGGATGGCTGGTAAGTATCATTCTAATTGATACAGAGCCTCCTCAAATTTATCCTCAGATCTCTGATATGGCACTGCTCTGGCTTTATCATACACCAAAGCACCTGTTGGTGCTGACCTTAGGCTACTGGGTCAATCCATTTCATATGTAAAAACCATCCATACTTTGCTTTTCTTAAAGCTACTAGGTCTCCTGCTGAGAAAGGCAAACTCACAGACAGGTTTCACTGAAAGACAAACACAAACTACCATACTACTGTTACTAACAAAAAATTTGATTTTAACCATTTCTTTATTTAAAAGAACTTGCTTAAGACATTTAAAAAATAAAACTTAATGATGATACATAATGTTAAGACTTCAAAGTTTAACACATTAATCAATGGAATTCTGGTGAGATGTTAATCTAACTTTGGTAAAGCACTGGCTACTACTGCCATATTCACAGGCTCAAGTTTTTAAATTTCCTTTGGTAGTTTTCTGAGTAAGACTTGAATGCTTCTCATTGTTCTGAAAACATCTCCGTCCAATCTATTATATTCAGGCCTCTGGACAGAGGAAAGTGTTCATGCTTTTATCCAAAAACCAACTTTAGGGTTCCTACTTCCGCTTGGTTATCTTTCCTGCCAAGGCATTTCTGTCTTATTACAGATAACTATTCTACCATGTTTATAACTTGTTAGGCTTTATTTTTGTTGCTTTATGTTTGCTATGGCTCAAAGGTATGGATCTATTCCAGATGTCTACAGACACTTGTTAACTGTGATTTCTACAATGAGGTTTTCAGGGCACACTACAGACAGAGGTTGTGCTAATACAACAGATTGTGCTAAAACTTTCATCACTGTAAATTTAAAAAATTCATGTAAGCTTCAGTGAGTTGAGACTTGGGTCACACAAGCACTCCTGCCAGTCAACAGTTTAAGCACCCCCCCTGCCTATCCTGAGGTGGGCCCTTCCTTCCCCTGGCTTTGGGACTCCTTTCCACTACCAAGCACCAGTTCAAGTTTCAAGTGTACACCCACAATAAAGATCTCCCCTAGGCTCTGTAGTTTTACATTGTCCTGCTGTGGGACAGTGGTCTTTTATCCTGTCACTTGCATTATTTTTAACAAAACATTCATTGGCCAGTAGCCAGGCAGGAAGTAGAGGCAGGCCGATGAGAAGAGGAGAATTCTGAGAAGAGGAAAGATGCAGTCTGCAGTCGTCACCCAGTCACAGAGGAAGCAAGATGAGAATGCCTTGCTGATGAAAGATACCCAGCCACATGGCTAACACAGACAAGAATATAAGTTATAAGAAGCCTGAGCTAATAGGCCAACCAGTTTATAATTAATGTAGACCTCTGTGTGTTTCTTTGGGGCTAAATGGCTGTGGGACCAGGCGGGACAGAAATCTTGGTCAACATTGTTCCTTGTCTGTATCCATCCCAGGAGATTTCCACTCTGCTAATAGACACCATCCAGGAACCAACTACAGCCCTTGTAAACTGCTCCAAAATAGCCTGCGCTTTGACAGCCACAGGCCAGCCCTGGACTTGCTGAAAGCTGAACCAGTCTGCCCAATGATTGCTCTCTGTCTCTTCAGGCTCCTTTGGAGAACCAGATGCTTCTGACAAAATTTCCTCTCCTCTCCATCCCTACTTTTAACTTGCATTCCAGCCTTTCTGGGTCCATGACAACCTTCCCAGCTTTGAAGCAGTCAGATTACATTATATTGCTCCTTATCAACAAAAGGCTGGGATGTTAGATCTCAGGCAGTCCAAGATGGACTGCCAAGCATTCCTTTGGGTCTGCCAAAAGGAGCCATTTCCCTTACCTCTGGCAGAAGTGACATATGGCTCTACTGACATATACCTGTAGTTGCACATCAAAGTCCATGCTGGCCTCCAGGTTCCCTTAGTGCCTACTCACACGTACTTGTTATACATTTCAAAGTCCATGCTGGCCTCCCCAGGCTTCTCTCCTCCCAGACACCCATTTGTTCTTTTTATAATGGCAAGGTTTCTCCTCCTGCCCCTGATAGTCTCTTCTTTCAGATAGCCCTGGCCATGTCTAGTCTATTTCTCTTTCTCTCTGCTCTGGACTCCAGCTGCCTCTGGATATTTTCTTTCTCTTATGCACAATACAAACCTTCCCCCTAACAATGGGGGAAAGTTTCCTTACAGTGCCATGTCTACACTTTCTATACTGCAATCCTTCTCACTGCAGAGGGAGATATATCAGAGAAAGAAAAGGCATGTGTACGGGAGCAGAGAGGAGCAGGGAGGGCGGGAGGCAGAGGCTGACAGCTCACACAGAGATATCAAGAGGCTATTCCTGTTTGTGTCTGGAGCTAGAGGAACAGCAGGAATTCAGAGTCCTGGTGGTGGTGTGGAGGCCGGGGCTAGCACGAGTGGCTGGAAGCCTATATGGAACTTCTTCCATTCACACAGTCACAGGATGAATGCCAGTGTTAGGACACCAGCATCTCCTGTTCAGGCTGCAACACTGACCACAACCATTGAGTGCCGTCACCCCAGCAGGGCTGACACCTCCCTTCCACTCTGTGAACGCACAGCCACCTGCTGTCCTGAGCATCCTTCTGCTCCCAGCTCACTTCCAGTTCACCTCAGCTTCTTCCTGAGTCCATCATAGCTCTGGGGTTAAGGAAAGCAACACAGATCAAAATCAGGGGTTGGAGCTGGGGATGCACCCAGAAGGCAGAGGCAGGAGGATCTCTGAGTTCAAGGACAGCCTGGTCGACGGAGTTCCAGCATAGGCAGGACTACACAGAAAACCCCGTCTCAAAGGATAAACAAACAACAACAAAATCAGAGCTTGGATGTGCTCAGGTAGAATAGTGGTCTAGCACGCAGGTTCCAACTCCAGCACCACATAAACTGGTTAGTGGTGTACTCCTGTGATGCTAGCACTCAGGAGGTAGAGCTAGAAGTATCAGAAGCGCAACTGGAGCTCCCAGAAACTCGAGGTCATCCTCAGCTATACAGTAAGTTTAAGGTCAACCTAGGACTACACAGGACATTTTTTTCAAAACAACAGCAAAATACCCAATACCCGCATACACAAAGAAGTCAAACTCGGGGATATCATGTAGCTCAGTGGTAAAGCACTTGCTTAGCATATGGGAGGCTCTGAGTTCTAGCTTTAGTACAGCCGTTTTTTAAAAAGAATTTATTTTATGTGTGAGTGTTTTATCTGCACATATGTCTGCACACTGTACAGACAGACACCAGAAGAGGATGTTAGATTCCTTTGAACTGGCATTACAGATAGTTGTGAGATACCATGTGGGTGCTATGAATTGAACCCAGGACTTCTACAAGGACAAGTGTTTTTAATCACTGAATCATCATTCCAGCCCCTACTGCCAAATATTTTAAATGATTTTATCATATTGATTTCTTTGTTGTATGATATACACATACTACTTGGTACATGTATACGAGGTCAAAGAACCAGAGTTGGTTCTCTCCTTCCACCGCGTAGGTCCCTCCCAGGGATCAAAGTCAGGTCATCAGGCTTGGTGGCAAGTGGCTTTACTGGCTAAGCTATCTCGTTGCTACTCCCCCCCACTTTGAGAAAAAATCTATAGTACTGTAACCTGAAGTCATATGGGCACTGCCCACAGCCACAGAGTAGCAGGCAAACTGGGAATGGGGAGGGGCTTCACATCATCCCACTCAGATGGCAAGATACTGATTCTCTTTGCTTGGGCCCAGTCTTTCAGTTTTCCTAGATGCTTTTTTATCCAACCAGGTGTTCTGAATCACATGTGCTCAATGGCAGGGCATATGCAATTACAAACAAACCCAAGATATTAAAAACAGGCAAAGCTGAGGGTGTTGCTCAGTTGACTGTTTGCCTAGCATGCACAAAGCCCTGGGTTCCATCCTCAGCACTACACAAGCCAGGCATGCCTGTAATCTCAGAATCTGGGAGATAGAAGCAGGAGGATCAGGAGTTCAAGGTCATCCCTGGCTATACAACAAGTATGAGGCCAACCTGAGCTAATAAAAGCAGGGTAAGCAAACATATAAAGACCTCAATGAAGTACAACCTAATGACACATACACAAGACAATCCCACTGAAGCCTAGAAGGGCTGAAATAACTTGGCTAACCTCACAGCCAGAGCACTACAATTGACAATCTGCTTTTCATTTCTTGACCCTGGAATGAACAGAGGGCGTCTCTGCGCTTGCTCACTCTATAGATCAGAAAGGGAGCCTGACTAGCTCCCAAGATAATAATAGCCTAATTGATTCCTCATCCACAAAGAGCATGGAATCCACTAAAGCACATCTCAGCGGGAAGCAAGCTGTTGGCCCATGACCACTGCCAAGAGAGGATGTGGAAGAGGTGAAGGGCCAAAGACACCCTACAGGGGAAATGCCTTCCCAGGAAGGGGTTATCATGAAACAGGAGCTACCTGAGCAGAGGTATTTATAGTCAAACAACAAAGGGGTGACTTCAGTGGCACCTCCTGAGCAGACAGAAAGGCATCTCACAGCGGTCCAGAAGATCAAGAGCTGTGTTTAACAGTCTATGCTGGGCTGCTCTCACCCAGCAACAGGAGGAGGACAGGATAGCTTGACACCCTGGGGAAAATGAGACTCCACAGTCATCAGAAAACACAATGTGGAGAGAGGAAGTCAGAAGAATGAATCTCATATTAAGTTTCAAAAGCACATTTAAACAAGGTATCTGTCCGAGATGCCAGTGTCTAGTTGGATGCACAGATCATCTTCATAGACTGCAAGCTGGGTTTGAGGGCTTCCACTTTATCTCTTTGGGAAAGAGAGGAAGAGAGGATAGAGGATCAAACAGATTTCCCAGATAGATTTGATCACACACTATAAGCAACAAACAATACTAATCACCTCAGGGCTTTCTTGGCAGTGGGCCTGGAGCCTGGGCACTGAGACACTGTTCTGAAACAGCACAGCCCCAAGACTACTAGGCCAGAGTCAGCGGGCCCACTGCTCCTGTGCTTCTTCAGCTAACTCTTGAACCAGGACCAAATTCCTTGATCTTGGCTTCCAATGCCTTCTCCACAGCCTGCACATTTCCACAGAGGCCTCCTGTGACTTCCCAGGAAACGTGCTTTTCAAAAATCCCATTAAGATATTCTTTTCCCTGGAGTTGTAGAGATAGCTCAAAGTACCCAGTCTTCATGTCAAAGCCAGGCACAGGACTGGGCATGGTGGTACGCACCTTAATCCCAGTACTCAGAAGGATCTCTCTGAGTTCCAGGCTGGCCAGGGCTACACGGTAAGGCCTGTCTTGGAAAAAAAACAAAACCAAACAAACAACAAAAACAACCCAAAACAAAACAAAAAAAAACCCCAAAAACCAAAACACATAACAGCAAAATGCTAATCCATTCATAGAGGGCAAAGTGTGCTATGATCTCAATGCTAGAGATGTGAAGCCAGAAAGATCCCTGAGGCTTGCTGAGTAGCCAGCCTAACTGAATAGGCAAATTCCAAGTTCAAGAAGATCTTATTCAAAAAAGGTGGAGGGACATGTTAGAGGATGACACTTGATGGTGACCCCTATCTCAGACAAGATACTCTCTTATCAGGACCAGCAGGCCACATAGCTCAATCCTTCAAAAAACTGTTTTTGTTTATCTGTGGAGTGTGTGTAGGCATGTGTGTCACTGTACATGTGTTAGTCAGAGGACAACCCATGGGTGTCAGTTCTCTCCTTCCACCATGTGGCATCTGGGGACTGAACTCAAGTCATTAGGCTTGACATGCAACGGCCTTTACCCACTAAGTCACCTTGTCAGCCCCTGGCTCAATCCTCTTAATTCTATGGCCCAAAGGCTTTGGCTTCCTGTAAGAATGGAAAGAAGGCTGGAGAGATGGCTCAGTGGTTAGGAGCACTGGCTGCTCTTCCAGAGGTCCTGAGTTCAGTTCCCAGCAACCACATGGTGGCTCACAACCATCTGTAATGAGATCTGGTACCCTCTTCTGGCCTGCAGGCATACAGACAGAACACTGTATACATAATATATCTTAAAAAAAAAAAAGAATGAAAAGCAGAGGAGAGGAATTCTTTCACATTTAAGAGGGGCCACCATGGCCTGATTCCAACTTACATTAAGCCCTACAAAAGCAGTCACAGTGCTCACACCAAGACCCCCACAAGGGAAGGGACTGGATGTGGGAGTTCCATCCTTCCCCAGCCTATAAAACAGAAATGTTCATCTCTTTCCCATACCAATGCTGGGTAAGTTATGTGGGTCTCCAGACACCATGGAGCACTGCAGACATGGTGATGATGCCTGCATCCAAGAAGAGCTGTGGCAGAGACCTTTATTTTTACTCCTACCACAACCACAGACTTCTGCTCTCTCCCAACCATCAGCACAACCCCATCCCCTGGAACCACACTTAAAGTAGGAGAAATTATCTGACCTTTCCTAATTGGTATTTAGCTGAGGTACTTCACACAGAAACTATTTCAGATATCAACAAACAAAACAACCCTAGGAGAGCAAAGGGCACTGGTAGGCAATTTGCATAAAGCAAATATAACAGGGCAGGTCACAACTGTGTATAATTCCAATCCCAGAGGATTTGACCCTCCTCTGGCTCTTGAGGATACTGTATGCACATGGTACAGACATACATTAAGGCAAAACATCCATACACATAAAATGGGGAGGAAGGGCAATATGGTTCAGTGCGTAAAGGCACTTGCCACCAAGCCTTATGACCTGAGTTCTATCCCCAGAACCTACACGGTCAAAGAGAGAGTTGACTTCCACACACATGCCATGATAGCCACATATCCTCACACACACAAATAAAATATGAAAAAATAATATGTATGTCTAGGCCAGAGAGATGGCTCAGTCAATAAAGCACATGCTGTGCAAGCATAAAGATATGAATTTGATCCCCCAGCACCTAAAGTCATGGGAAAGCAGAGACAGCGATCCACCGGCCTCTGCCTCCTGAGTGCTGGGATTAAAGGCATGCGCCACCACCACCTGGCTCAGAAATATTTCTTCACTTAAAATAGTAGTTACATGTGAGCCATGCCATATGAAACTACAGAATTAAAGAAGGAAAAGCCATGTGGCTAGGGTGTAGCTCAGCAGTGGAGAGCATGCTAGGCAGGTGTGAGGACATCCCAGCATGAAAGAAAGAAGAGGGAGGGAGGGAAGGAGGGAGGGAAGCCAGCCGGAAGATGCAGGGGTAGGGTAGCTGAGATAGGAGTGAAAATATGGCCTTGCTAAGTAACCCAAAGGAACTAGTCAGTCAGCTGGGGGAATTACTGTGTGAGTACACAGGAGGGGCATAGTAAGAGTAGATTGTCTGTTGGGTATTTTGTTTTACATTTGCTATTTGCAGAGGACTGTTTGAAGTGTGTCGTTCCTTCAGTGACATCAGTATCCACGTGGTTCTCCCATATTCCTATCTGTTTGCCTGTATTGCAAGGCGTGAGGAAACATGAGTGTGTTGCCCTCCTGGTGTTATCTCTGACCAACTGCACTTTTAAGCACCCAAAGCTTGTTTGTGAGGTGCTGCTGGGAAGTAATTCTCTTTGCCCTTTTTCTGACTTCATTAGTTGCAGGGAAAAGTAGGTTAGAGTAGAGGTACAGTTGAGCTAGCAAAAACTGGGTCAACAAAAAGGATTGGAAATCCTGGAAATGCGCAGAATGGTACCATGTTACCACCTTCCCAGTTATTCTGCAGCCAGTGAGCAGGGTCTTCCTTTGGCTAATTCTTCACTTCATGTCCTGTCCTAGTTGTGAGGCAGAATTAATATTGTATGAATGACCAACTGTGCCCACCAGACTAACCTCTGCCTTTACTCCACTTTATCCCCAAATTCCTATGTGCAGTTTGGATATACCCATCCCACCTCCAGGCCTTTGGGCTGGAGGATGTCATTGGTTTACACAGGGTCATGCTGACCAAGGACAAAGCAGAGTCTTTTCCCTTGGGACTGAATGAACTGCTCAGAAGGACTCCCGAGACAAAAAGGGTCATTTCTTGCAGGACCAATTACAGGAAGGTGAACAGATAACATCCTGTTTCAAGGCCCTGGGACAATTAAAGAAGGTAAATACACCAGTTCCATGGGTGGAGCTGTGCTGTGTTCCCACTGTGATGGAAGGTTGGAGTGGTAATTGAAAGCCCCAAGTTTGTGTTTTTAGTGACTGAGGAATAATGGCTAGTGTCACAGCCATATGGACAGGCAGCAGGGCAAAGGACACCTGGCCTATTAAAGATATGGCCCGGTGGGGCACAGCCCAAGGGAATCACCTAGGAAAAATGAAGGGGCAGTCAAAGAGGGCATGTCTGGGAGTGGCAGCTCTCTCCTGTGAGGAGATAGAACCTAATTAGTGAGGTGTAAACCTGGAGCTGATCTGAGAAGAAGGAAGATTCTTTTCACCCTAAAGTCTATGCACAGTTGTACATGCTAACTCAAGGGTAGAGGCCTATTAAAACACTCCTTGGACATACACAGACTAACTTGGAAACAGATTTGGCAGTAGACACCTACAGCCCTAGCACTTGGGAGACAGCTGTAGAAGACACACAAGTTCCAGCCTGGGCTATAAGTGGAGGCTCTTTTTTTTTTCTTCCTTCAAGACAGGGTTTCCCTGTGTAGCCCTGGCTGTCCTGGAACCTGCTATGTAGACCAGGTTGGACTTGAGCTCAGAGATCTACCTAAAGGCGTGTACCACCACAATCAGCTACAGCTCTACCTTAAAAATAAATAAAACATGACTAGGGAGCTGGTTAGTAAAGTGTTCACCTGGTAAGCATAAAGGATCTGAGTTCAATCCTTAGAACCTACATTAAAAAGCCAAGAATGGTGTCACATGCTTGTAATCCCATGCTACAGAGATGGACAGGCAGGCACCTGGGGCTTACTGGAAGCCAGTCTATCCTAACAGGGAAGCTCAATGCCTGAGAGATCTTGTATCAAATAAAATGGTGGGTGACACTTGAGGCTGAACTGTGGCATTCACACTATGTGTATATATGCATCTGTACACACACACACACACACACACACACACACACAATTTCACAGTTTATCCCTTATCCTATGTATCCAGTGTCCAAAGTAGCCCAAGGTACTAGACAAGCAAACAAGAAAAGGGATTCAGGGAATAGTGGATTTGGCCCAGGGGATAAAAGAGTCTGTGATGCCAGCTGGGCCTCAGCTTATAGAACCAACCATCTGTACAGACTGTTAGGAAAATCCAAAGTTTCCAGGAAGGAAGTTATAGTGGTATATTAGTTGTGTTTTAAGAAAAAGCTTGCCTGAAGATCAGTGCAAAGCGGCCACACTAGTCAGCCATACAGGCCAGGCAGTGGTTGCACACACCTTTAATCCCAGGAGCCACACTAGTTAATCACAGAGTCCGGGCAGTGATGGTGCACACCTTTAATCCTAGTACTATAGAAGAATATAAGACTGGAGGAGACATGTCTCATTCTCAGTCTCAATCTGAGGATTTGTGGAGACAGGATCACCCATTTTCAGTCTGAGGTAGAGGTAAGAGCCAGTGGCTGACTGTTCTGCTTTTCTGATCTTCAGGTTGAACCCCAGTATCTGTCTCTGGGTTTTTATTATTTGTGCTACAATTGGCGCCCAACATTTGGGGTACGAAAAAGCTGTCAGTCTGTGGCTTTACAGGCACTGGCATAGGCCAGAACTACACATGATTGGGGTCACTGCCCTACCAGCTAGGTTTTCCTTCTCTCCTAACAGGGCTCTCCCTGAGCCCCTTTCTTGAGTTACTGCCAAATTAAGTAGTTGCCTTGAAATTAAGTCAGACCTTCACTGTTCTACGCAGCAGCAAAAAGCCTCACATCTTCAGCAGCAGCAGCAGATTTGGAAAGACAATTGGGAATTCTTAAAGGGAGGAATTATTTAAAAGACTTTTTTCCCACATTAAAAAATGAGAAAACCATTATAATGGAGGGATTTGGGTCTTTATATGAAAATATGCTAGACAGTTTGAAACTAGAAGATTAAATGAGAGGATAACCAATTTAGATGGGATTTATGTAATGTCAATTGTGTTATCAGCATTATCATTTTTGTTTTATCACTAAAAAATTGGTTAATCTGAGTGCTAAGATACAGGCCTTAGAAAAATCTAATAAAACAGATCACAGAGACACTCAAATCCAGATAGAGGAATTTAATGGAGAACCAATTTCAGTGTTTCATTTTAAGAATAGAGAGGAACAGCTTGGGGTTTTCAAACAACCAACCTTATCCAGTAACCATACAGGAATTGTCAAATGATAGAGCAAGAGCTGATTGGACTCCTGTGCCAAGGGGATTCAAGATACAATTAATATTGAATCTCATGACCATGATGGTGTATGGATAGGTGATTTCCAGAGGTTTAAGGAAAAATTGAAATGTCAAATGTTATAACTGTGGCAAACAAGGTCACCTTAAAAGGGATTGTAAACAGGGTGTTCCAGACATGAGGTCTTTTTCTAAAAATAATCCATTCACAATGCCCCTCCCTTCTAGATATGCAGAAGGTATGGCAAAGGCAGGCATTGGACTAATGAATGTAGGGCAACGAGGAATATTCAAGGTAATCCTTTGCTGTCAGGAAACACCTTAAGGGGCCTCTTGCAGGTCCCTATGCCAAATTTGTTTGTTTCCTGCCATAATAGAGGAAACTCCTTCCCAGAGCAATTGAAGAACCTAATGTCAGCTGAGCGGTGGTGGCGAACACCCTTAATCCCAGCACTCAGGAGGCAGAGGCAGGAGGATCTCTGTGAGTTTGAGGCCAGCCTGGTCTACAGAGCTAGTTCCAGGACAGGCTCCAAAGCCACAGAGAAACCCTGTCTCGAAAAACAAAAACAAAACAAAACAAAAGAACCTAATGTCTACTGTAAGAAACCATACTATTCTGAATATTAGAACAGCTATAGAAGAGAGAACAAAAAATTCAGGAGAAACCATAAAGCAAGTATTTTGGCAAACTTCTATAAATAAACAAAGACCAAAATTAAAAAATACGAATAAATGATGTTGTCATTGAAGGTCTAGTAGACACAGGTGTGGATGTAACAATAATTTCATCAGAATCTTCGCATCCAAATCAGCAAATGTTCAGTTTTTAAGGATTGGAACTTTATCTCAGGTAAAGCAGAGCATGAGATGGATTGAATGTATAGGGACAGAAGGGCAGAGAGGAATATTAAAACCTTATGTGGCTAACACAACAATGGATTTGTGGGGACATGATTGGAATGGAATTACAATCATTACAGTAATGGAATACTCAGACTAACATTCCCCCAATCTTAGAAACAAACCATAAAATATGTTTCCAGGAAAAATATTAATATTAGAAAGTTTTATAAAGAACAGTCACTGACCATTCAGGTTGTACAAGAACTGGGCACAACAGTTGCTGATCTTCCAAAGGCATCAACAGCCCTACCTTTAAAATGGTTGACAGACAAACCTGTGTGGGCTGCACAATGGCCTTTAACAACAGAGAAACTGCAGGATTTAGAACAGCTGGTACAGGCGCAACTAAATGCTCAGCAGATTGAAGAATCAACTAGCCCTTGGAATTCTCCTGTATTTGTTGTGAAAAAGAAATCTGGAAAATGAAGAATGGTAACAGATCTAAGAGCTGTTTAAGGTGATTCAGCCAATAGGCTCTCTACAGTTTGGAATGCCTTTGCCGTCCCTATTGCCTAAAGGATAGCTTCTTAGTTATTGATTTAAAACACTGTTTCTTCATTATTCCTTTACAAAAAAAAAGAAAAATTTGCCTTCACCGTGCCTAAGAGATGTCAATGGAAGATTATCCCACAGGAAATGTTAAATAGCCCCAGCCTGTGCCAATATTTTGTGAAGTCAGCCATTGGAAATGATATCTAAGCAATTTTCTGAATCTCTATTTCACAATTAAATGGATGGCATTTTACTGATTCAAATGTAGATACTTTAGGAAGAATGTATGAAGAATTTTAAAAAAAAATTTGTCTTGTTGAGAATTACAAATTGCTCCTGAGAAAATACAAGGAGGAGATTCTATTATTTAGATTGTAAAATAGGTTTACGAAAAATTAGACCCCAAGAGGTACAAATTAGGAAAGATCAATTGCAGACTCTAAAGACTTCCAAAGATTGCTAGGAGACATTTCTTATCTAGAGTGCACTATTGGGATAGGTCCTGATTAATTTAAACAAAACCTTAGATGGTGACAAGGGCATAAATAGTCCCAGGGAATTATCAGCTGAAGCAGAGAGAGAAATGACTTTAATTGAAGAGAAATTACAGAAGGCACAGGTGGATCATGTGGATCCAAATCTCAACTGAATTTTGGTCATATTACCCTCCAAATAGTCCCCCTACAGGAATTTAATGCAGAGGGAAGATATTATCTTAGAATGGATCTTTTTACCAGGTAAAATAGGTAAAAAATTAAAAACTTATGGGAAAAGATCTCTAAGTTGATTCTAAAAAGGAAAGTTGAGACTTTGTCAATTAGTAGGAATAAACCCAGCAGAAATTATATCTTTTAATAATGATGAAACTGATTGAGTCCTGTCCAGACACCAAAGAGGCAAGATGTGATTGACCAGCTGAAAAAGGTACTGAGCCATGTGGCTAAAATAGATAAGAATAATTGGCTAATGTAAGTTATAAGAGTTAATCAGGGCTGGAGAGATGGCCCAGAGGTTAAGAACACTGATTGCGGAGGCAGGTGGATCCCTGTCTCGAAAAAAAAATCTTCTCTTGCTATCTTTGCTGGGCAGTGGTGGTGCATGCCTTTAATCCCAGCACTTGGGAGGTAGAGGCAGGCGGATCTCTGTGAGTTCAAGGCCAGCCTGGTCTACAAGAGCTAGTTCCAGGACAGGCTCTAAAGCTACAGAGAAACCCTGTCTCAAAAAACAAAACAAAACAAACAAACAAACAAAAAGAGCACTGATTGTTCTTCCAGAGGTCCTGAGTTCAATTCCCAGCAACCACATGGTGACTCACAACCATCTGTAATGAAATCTGGTGCCCTCTTCTGGCATGCTAGCATACATGCAGACAGAATACTGTGAACAAAATAAGTAAATAAATCTTTAAAAAAAATAAGAAGCCTGAGCTAATGGGCCAATCAGTTTAAAACTTATGGAGATCTCTGTGTGATTTTCTTTGGGACTTGCCAGCTGTGGGGTACTGGGCAGGACAGAAACCCCAACAAGCAGGCCCACATGTTACAAATGGCGCCAATGTGTGGACAACTGCATCCACATAACCCCTGACAGAGCTTGTGAAGTAATTCTAGACAGAAAAGAACAGAGTAAAGCATGGTAGCAGCAATTTCTCAGGTCTGCTCTGCTTGCTAGAGGCAGGCAAGTGCTCTCATCTAAGAGAGGCTTCCTCACTCAGCTTTAGCTGCAAAACCCTGCAGCTCTTTTAAGAGGTCCTGCCACAAAACAATTACATAGTGTTGATGAAAAGCTGACCACATGCTTTTTGGTTTTCAGCCATAGCAGGAAAGAAGCTGTACCGTTTTAAAATGTCAGCTTTCGGGGGCTGGAGAGATGGCTTGGCAGTTAAGAGCACTGACTGCTCTTCCAGAGGACCCAGGTTCAATTCCCAGCACCCACAAGGTAGCTCACAACTGTCTGTAACTCCTGTTCCAGGGGATCTGACAACTTCACACCAATGCACATAAAATAAAGTTAAATGAATCATAATAAGTTATTAAAAAATGTCAGCTTTCTGGGCCATCTTGCCAGCGCAAACTCTGACTCTTTCAGGCAGGAGGTCCAGCTACAGAGCATTTGAGTGTGTTTTGTGAGCAGACTGCTGCAGCTTGCTTGCTGGCAGGGACCTTGAAACGCCATAGAGTTGTGGCAATAAACATGGCTCTGGCCAGTACCTCCACCATGAGGCTGAAATGTCAGAAAGCTAAGAAATGGGCTGGATACAGTTGTCAACACCACAGTTTTAATCCTACCCATACTGCTTAGCAAATTAAAGATTCATGTGGTTATAAAAGAGAGATATACGTAAAGAGTCAAAGATGAAGAAAACCTCTAAATGGTTTACAGTGTGTTAAAAATATATGCAGGTTAAAGGTTAAAGTCCTTAAAATAAAAAAGAGAATAGTTGGGTGTGGTGGTACACACCTTTAATCCCAACACTTGGTAGACAGAGGCCGGCAGACCTCTGAGTTCAAGGCATGGTGGCACATGCCTTTAATCCCAATGCTTGGGAGGCAGAGGCAGAGAGACCTCTGCGAGTTCAAGGACAATCTGGTCTACAGAGCAAGCTCCAGGAAAAAGATACACAAAAACCCTGTCTCAAA
Source organism: Ondatra zibethicus (assembly GCA_004026605.1). NCBI lineage: Eukaryota > Metazoa > Chordata > Mammalia > Rodentia > Cricetidae > Ondatra > Ondatra zibethicus. Next base: position 42,747 of record PVIU01009594.1, on the reverse strand, counting down.
AAGCCAAAAATTAAAAATAAAAGAAATAGAGTTTAAAATAAAGCCGCATAAAGATGGAAAACACAGAGAATCTGGATACTGTTTGTTATTATGCTCTCTTTGAATTGTTTGAATGCTGAGGAAGGAGCAACAGCTGCTAAAAGATACTTGTTTATAAATGCTACTAAATTAATCCAAGATAGGTATTTTGAAATTACCTTGACTTCAAAATTGAAGTCAAAAGGTATGTTACTTTGGAGAAGAGATTTTGCTTTTGTTTTCACAGGAAATGAGAGGCTGTGGATTCATTCTGAGTTATGAAAAATCAGGTTTGGTCAAGGAAGACCACCTGAGAAATCTCTGGTAGGAACAGATGGCCCAGATGTCAGAGTTCTACATCCAGAACAGGTTCAAGACTGCTGCCTGAGATGATCAAGACTCACAGGATACTCCAGTCAGGACTTGATCATAATTCTAATTTTTTTAGGTCCCCATAAGATTATCAGCACCCCCAACCAGTAGGAAGTAGTCTGGAAAACTACACCCACATTTCCAAAAAATGACTATGGATGTTCTTGTTTTTAAAAGAGGTGGAAGTGGTGCGGGACAATTCTGTATTCTGTCAATTATGTTTTAAATAAATGCTGATTGGCCAATAGCCAGGCAGGAAGTATAAGTGGGACAACCAGACAGGAAGTAGAGGTGGGTCAATGAGAACAGGAGAATTCTGGGAAAGAGGAAGCCCATTGCCCCCCGAGTCCTGTCCAGACACCAAAGAGGCAAGATGTTGATTTCCCTGCTAAAAAAAGGTACTGAGCCATATGACCAACATAGATACGAATAATGGACTAATGTAAGTTATAAGAGTTAACAAGAAGTCTGAGCTAGTGGGCCAATCAGTTTATAACTTATGGGGAAAAAAAGAAAGAAATTGATTTTAAAATGGGAAGAAAGTGAACCCTGGCAAAGAGCGTGTAGTATTTTTTTGGGGAGAGATTAACAACTACTATCCCAAAAGTAAGAGAATTCAACTTATAAAGAGAACTAACTAGATCCTTCCTCACATTGTAAGGTACACACTAATAACTGGAGCCCCTACATTCTATCCTGATGCAAATAAATTAGTAAAGGCAGGTTACAAATCAGAAAATTTAAGTGGAACAAAGCCCTCATGATTCTGTCCAAAAGTCAGAATTATATTCTATTCTCATGTTACTAATGGATTTTAAAGAACTTCTCAACATAGTTACCGATTTACAATATGCAAAGAGTTGTTTTGCATATTGAAACCGCTGAATTTATACCAGATGGCAAAGAACTGAATTGACTTAATTATTTATTCAGTTACAAGATTCAATCAGGAATAGTAATCATCCCATATACATAACATGCATATGATCCCATACAGGTCTGCCAGGTCCTCTAGCACAAGGTAATGCAGAAATTGATCAATTATTGATTGGAAATGTGCTGATGGCCTCAGAATTCTATAGAAAACATCATGTCAATAGCAAAGGTTAGAAAAAAGACTCAGCACATGACAACAAGCAAAGGAAAATATAAGGAAATGAGCTACTTATTCTTTATACAATGAAACACCACTACCTGCAGGAAGTAATCCAAAGTGTACTCTAAGGAATGACCTCTGCCAGATGATGTGTTCCATTTCGTAGAATTTTGAAAACTAAAATATGTACACCACACCATTGATACCGATTCAGGTTTTGCATGGGCAACTGCTTTGAGTTCAGAAAAGACTGATTGGGTAATCAATCACACATTTGTTAGAAGTTATGGCCATCATGGATATACCTGCATAGATAAAGATAGATAATGCACCAGTATATGTCTCTAAGAAAATGAAATAGTTTTTTGCTTATTATAATATAAAGCATATTACAGGTATACCACACAATCCTACAGGATAGTCAGTTATAGAAAGATCAAATCAAACTCTAAAGGGTATTTTAAATAAACAGATATGGATGATAAATACCTCTAGAAATAGGTTGCATAATGCTGTATTAGCTTTGAATTTTCTTTAAAGATTTATTTATTTATTTATTATGTAGGCAAAATTCTGCCTCCATGTATGCCCGCATGCTAGAAGAGGGCGCCAGATCTCATTACAGATGGTTATGAGCCACCATGTGGTTGCTGGGAATTGAACTCATGACCTATGGAAGAGCAGTCAGTGCTCTTAACCACTGAGCCATCTCTCCAGCCCGAATTTTTTTTAATATTTATTTATTTATTATGTATACAATATTCTGTCTGTGTATATGCCTGCAGGCCAGAAGAGGGTACCAGACCCCATTACAGATGGTTGTGAGCCACCATGTGGTTGCTGGGAATTGAACTCAGGACCTTTGGAAGAGCAGGCAATGCTCTTAACCTCTGAGCCATCTCTCCAGCCCGAATTTTTTTTTAAAGACTTATTTATTATGTATACAACATTCTGCCTCCATGTATGCCTGCATGCCAGAAGAGGGCGCCAGATCTCATTACAGATGGTTGTGAGCCACCATGTGGTTGCTGGGAATTGAACTCAGGACCTCTGAAAGAACAGTCAGTGCTCTTAACCACTGAGCCATCTCTCCAGCCCAGCTTTGAATTTTCTAAATGCTAATGAGAAAGGGATAGCAGCTGTAGAAAGACATTGGATAGTAGGAAAAAAACTATAGAATTAAATCAGCTGATATACTTTAAAGATATACTGACCTCAGAATGGAAACCAGGACATGTGTTATACTGGGGAAGAGGTTTTGCTTTTGTTTTCATAGAAGAAAAGCTATGGATTCCACCAAAATTGATGAAGATTTGAACAAGAGACACCTTTTAATTAGAAGAGATGATGATAGTTCATCAAACAGCATGGTCATTTAATCTAAACTAACCTATAAATCTAACAAATGCTTTTCATTTGATCAGATGTAACTTGCCAAAAGAAAATCTCCCCAAAATTAGGGTTGGGGAAGGGTTTTGTTTTGGTCTTTTCAAGAGAATAAAAGTATCCAGCTAAGGAATATGAAGACCACCGGACAAATGAGACATCTGAAGAAAAAGGACAAATCATCCAGAAAAAATGTCACAAGAGTAAATTGGCCTATTGGTGTATCACATTCACAACAGGATAAAATTTCATAAATCTTCCCAAATGTTTGTTTTTGCTATTCTCTACAGGCATATAATACAAATGGTCTTTTGTAGTCCCAGTTAAAGATTAAACTGGCTTTGAAGGTGGAGTGTGGCTCTCTCCTTCTTGAAACCCAAGCATGCTTATTAAAGAGAAAACCAAAATCTCTGTCTCATGTCAGAAGAGTCAATAGATATGACAGAAGAAAAACAAAAATTAAGGACTATTTTATTGTTACTAATCTCACAATCCTTTGATTTTATATTGACTCTTTAAACAGCATTTCAAAGTATAAGATTAATATTTTTAAACTTTTTGTCACAATATTAGTGGTCATATAGAATACTAACTAATTCTAGAAAATGGTTTCCTCTACCTTTCTGTACATGATTTCGGGTTTGAGTCTATTAGTTTTCTGCAGTGAACCATGAGCACACCTAACAGCGACCTTTGCAGTCTCCAAAAGGAGAATAGGTTCCCACAACGACGACTCCTCCAGTTCTATGATAACACCACTAAGCTGAAAAACACCACCTAAATATCAGCCTTGGAACTACAAACTTCTCAGAACAATTTCAAGGTGGCTAAACGAGATGATCCATCCTAACATCCTACCCTAGCCAGGACCTGAGATGAGCCCTGCACTTTCCAATTGTAATTACAGAGACTGGACAACAAATGATACAGCTAGCTACCTCTCCCAGGACTTGACAATTAACACAAAATTTTCCTTAGGGTTCCCTAAAGATACTGTTGTCCCAAGACAGCAGAAAGTAAATTTAAGAATACGATGCCCACATTCCCAAGAGGTGAGGTGGATGGTTTTGGTTGTTCAATGGGTTATGGATATTTGTCATTGTTTAGGAGGGCTGGTTGTAAGTTATTATTGGTTATGGTCAGGAGGAAAGTTGAACAAGAAAGATTAGATTCAGAGTTCTTGTTTTGAAAAGAAAAAAGGGGGATATAGATGACAGGATAAAAGGGTAGATTATTGAATCTACTCTGAAAAAAAAAGGACACAGATATGACAGGATAAAAGGGTAGATTATTGATTCTACTCTGGAAAGAAAAAAGGAAGGATATAGATATAAGATAAAAAGGTAGATTATTGAATCTACTTTTAAAAAGCAACTACTAGTTTTAAATGTTTTACATTGGATTGGATTTTTGTATACTATATACAAATTTTGTATATTGATATAAATTTGGGATTAATTTTGTTAGAACATACTGTACATACATTTCTACTCTTGTTCGAGGTATTGTACCTATATATTTAACAATGTAATGCAATTTTCTAGTACCTATATATTTATATATATACCTATATATATGTACCTATATATTTAACAATGTAATGCAAATTTCTAGTCCTTGAAAATTATTATTAACATTGAGGATAAGGAAATACAGGTTATCAGTTAATCACTTATTATAATTGAACTTGTAGTCACATTAGGGATGTTTTTAGGGTCAATCAAAGATACAGTTTAGATAGACGGGTCATCGTCAAACACTTCAGAGATCTATAGAATATGGCCTTTAAGATGTTTTAATACCATAGATTCTTTTTTTTTTTTTTTTAATGACAATGAGACATGTGTGCTCCTGGCTGCACCAATCTACTTCAGAGAACATAATGAGCATAGAAGAAACTCCACATGGAGTTTACTTTGTGGCAAAAGTAAGCCAATGGGCAAGAAAATGCCCTTGCCTCAACTACTGACAGTATGATGTCCTAATTGGACAAGCAGGAACAAAAGAAAGTGACTGACAGACATTGTCAAGACAAGAAGGGATAGCCCTTCAAGATAGTCTGCTTTACAGAAAAGTCTGTCAGATATGCTAGGCCTGTAGGCTGAAGATGGATGCCCCAATGTTGCAGAGGAACTTTGGGTGACTGTTTCTGTCATTCTCACATTTTTTGGAAGTCACTTACTTGTACTTCCTGCTTACTTACTTGGGTCTCTGAGGGTATTGAAGATTAGATAGTTATAGTTATAGTTTTCCTTGTTTACCAGATGCAGAAAGCAAGTTATGATAGAAAGTAAATTAGGTACAAGACTTTGAACTCACCAAGAAAGGACAGATAATGGAGTATTTTCTCTGAATTTGCCAAATGCAAATGGACTAGACATTGTTAATATATTTATTGCTTGTATATATTGTATACAGTTACTATACTTACTGTATAGAGTTTTTCTTATATTAGATATAACCTTTTATTTTAGACAAAAAGGAGAAATATAGTGGTATATATTATTTGGGTTTTAATAAAGCTTGCCTGAAGATTAGTGCAAAGCGGCCACACTAGTCAGCCATACAGGCCAGGCAGTGGTTGCACACACCTTTAATCTCAGCAGCCACACTAGTTAGCCACAGAGTCCAGACAGTGGAAGGGCAGTTTCAAGCCCCAAAAGTTGTCCCTTGACCTCTACACATGACTCTGTACTCTATCACACATGAAAAATAATTAATATGTGAGTAACTGGCCAGGCCACACTTATGGAAGAACAGGGTCAGAGGAACATGACAAGAACTAAGCAGGCTGTGATGCTAACCAGAATGGGAATATACCAATGTCATGTGAGATTCAAACACTGTCACTGATGGCTAAAGGATGAACACTCAAGAGCTGTGGCTGTTCAGGGAACAGAGCAGCCACAGAAAATGGAAGGCAATCCTATGGCCTAGTTGGGATTCCCAAGATCTGGTTCCAAGCTGAGCATGTCAGATCAAAGTTCTACAGAGAGTCTAGGAAAGCTCCTGGGAAACAGTCTAGGAGTAAAGTGCTATGTAAGACTCAAGTTTAATGCCCAGAACTCACATTAAAATCCAGGCATGGTGGTGCATACTTATAATCCCAGCCATGACAAGATGGGTGGAGGAGACAAGCAGACCTCTAGAAGCTTGGTGGCCTGCTAACCTATCCTACTTGGCAAAGCTTCAGGTCAATGAAGAGACTCCGTTTCAACCAGAAGGTGTCTGAGGTTGTTCTTTGACTGCCATGGGGAAGTGCACACAAAACACACACAGGGAGAAACAGAGAAGGGGGAGGGAGAAATGGAGGGAAAGAAAGAGAGGAAGGGAGAGAAAGAGAGGGAAGGAGAGAGAGAAAGAGAATAGCAGTACATACACATGCAGCCACACAGCTCCACATACCTACGGGTCTGGGAAACAGATGTGTTATGTCTCTACTGAATGTGACAAGAGCCAAAGAGGAGAGATCCCCGACTCTCAAGCTTAGTTCACAAGTTCTCCAAAGACCCAGAGGATGGGGTCAAAAAGTTGTACCCACAAAGGAACTGACTGGTGGCATCTGCCAAGCAGACAGCAGTGTTTCAGAGATGGTATGAGCACATGGATGAATGAGCCTTTCATGGCCCCTCCTCTGAAGCCACTTTTGTAGACAGAGGGGCATCAAAGGGCAGATTTACTGCAGGAGCCCGCTCAGCAGCTGCTTCCTTCTTCTTCCTTGTTTAACTTCTCAGGAGAGCAGGGCTCTGGACCTGGCTGAACAGGTGTTTAAGGCAGGTAATTTTGTTCCCATTAATTGTCTTTAAGTAATAGTAGAGCAGACTGGAAAGTTATCTGTGTACTTGTGGGGACACTCTGTCCTGCGCGTACTCAATCACAAGCTGACACTGCCTGACAGCAATGCCAAGTTCTGCTTTTTTTCAGGTTTCGGCATCTTCAGATTTTGAATTCTGGTAGTTAGTGAACTGAAAAAGCATAACACAGCTCAAAACACAACACTGGGAGTTTGCCTTCTTTAGTACTGTTAGAGGTAAACTGAGGCTGGAGGCTTCCAAGTTCTTGGGAAAACCTAGATTAAGAAAGGCCTGAGCTTTCCAGTGATAGAGCACTTTGCCTACACTTGCCTAGCATATGTGAGGCTCTGAGTTCAACCTCAGCACCACACATACAGCTTGCAGCCAGGCATAATGGTGTACCCTGTAATTCTACTACTCCTTTGTTTGTTTTGTTTTCTTGTTTTTGTTTTTGGAGACAAGGTTTTACTATGTAACTCTGGCTGTCCTGGAACTCACTCTATAGACCAAGCTGGCCTTGATCTCACAGAGATCTGCCTGCTTCTGCCTCCTACAGGCTAGGACTAAAGATGTGTGTCCATGCCTAGTTTACCACTGCCCAAATTAATCCTACTACTCTTGAGGCTGAAACAGGAGAATTGTGAGTTCCAGGTCAACCTATCTCAAAAAAACAAAGAGGAGGACTGGATATCTGGCTCAGTCTGTAAAAGCACATATTGCTCGTGCAGAGGACCAGAGTTCAGGTCCCTGCCCTACACCAGAAGGCTCACAACTGCCTATAACTCCAACTCTAGAAGATGTGACATCCTCTTCCGATTTCACAGGCATCTGTGTTCATGTGACTACACCAATAGATACACGTACACAAACATATAGTTCAAACATACAAACACATCTACAACAGGCTGGGAATGTGGCTCGGTTGGTAGAGTGCTCGCCTAGTATACACTAGCACACAAAAGGTCCAGGGTCCCATCCCCAGTACTACACTAATCAGACTATGGTGGCACAATCCTGTAATTTTAGCAGTTAGTAGAGGCAGGAGGATCAGGATGAGTTCAAGGTCATTCTCAGCTATATAGTGAGTTTCAGAGCTGTCTGGCCTATATGAAATTATCGCTAAAACACAGTAACAAAAAGAGAAACTCAGTTCTTCTCTTTCAAGTCTGGCTAAACTGTCACACTAATGACCTCATCCATTGTTTCAGTTCTAAGGAACTTTAAAGAGAGTTTAAGTTCACAAACCATGAAAAAAGTCTTTTGAACGGGAAAGTTCAGGACATGTCAAATATGAATGTAACCTCCAAGTCTTCCTCCCTCAGTGACCCACGCTGTGGGAAGGCCCCACAGTGTTATCTTGTGCTGTGCTGTCCTCAGTGGAGATAGCCACTGGTCACCAAGACTCGCTGAGGAGGACATCTTCCCCAACGGACAGAACCCTGAATCCTCTCATGCATGCTCAGCCCTGTACCTTCAGTTTCCTCCCACTGAGGAGCCGCCCCCATAGGGAGCAAACATCCGGTGACACATCTCTTTCTCTCTGTCCACGTAGTCCCTGTAGTGGCTGTGGAAAGAAAGGCAAGCTTTGTAGGTTTGCAGGAGGTGACATCTGGTGGCTGAAATTCTCTGGTAACAGAGACACTTAAAAGTTTACGTTGGAGGCCAGGTGGTAGTGGCACATGCCTTTAATCCCAAAGCTACAGAGAAACCCTGTCTCAAAAGAAATTTTTTAAAAAAGTCAACTTTGGACAGCAGCCAATGGGGATGACACTGTGGAGAGGGGCAGGGACAGGCAAGGCTAAGCTCACTAAGGATGGTCCTGGACACAAGGCCTTCATTTGGAAAGACAACAGCTGGGAAGGCAGAAGTCACTGTCAGTGGGCTCAAGCCAAGTCTTGCCAAATTACTCCTTGCACTAAGTGACTTCTGACTCATTTTGAGATGTTCTTGCTAAGGAAAGGTCAGATTCCCCCCAATAATTCGGTATCTAACCTGAGAGGAGCCTTTTCCATACCAGACAGGAGCTCCTGGGAAACCCAGAAACCAGCAGCATAGTGGCTGCATCCAAATAGAAATGATACACATGGAGCTGGAGAGATAGCTCAGAGGTTAAGAGCACTGGCTGCTCTTCCAGAGGTCCTGAGTTCAATTCCCAGCAACCACATGGTGGCTCACAACCATCTATAATGAGATCTGGTGCCCTCTTCAGGCGTGCAGGGCTACATGCAGGAAGAACACTATATACATAATAAATATATCTTAAGAAGAAGAAGAAAAAAAGAAATGATGCACACACCTTAAAAACTTCAGCAATGGTGATCAATGTTTAAGGAGAGACCTCACCAAGGCAGAAAATCCATGTTAAAAATGGTGGCTGTCTGCTGGGCAAGGTGGTGCATGCCTTTAACTGCAGCACATGAGAGGCCAGTCACACAGACTGGCCTTGAACTCACAGAGATCCACTTGCCTCTGTCTCCCAAGTGCTGGGAGGGATTAAAGGCATGCACCACCATCACCTGGCCTTAAGTATAGCTTTTTAAAATATTAATTTTGGGGTTTTTTTGTGGCAAAGTTTGTAAAGCTCTAGCTGTCCTGGAACTCACTCTGTAGACAGGATAGTCTTAAACTCAAAGACCCACCTGTCTGTGTCCTGAGTGCTAATTTCAAGACTTTATTGTGGGAGATCTTTTTGTACATTTATTTAGCGTGCACATGTACAAACCATGGATGGAGGTCAGAGGATAACTTGTAGTCAATTCTTTCCTTCCACTATGTAGGTCCTAGGATCAGAATGCCAAGAACTCTTAGCTGCTGAGTTTCCTCGCCAGCCCTTTGGTTTTTGAGAGAGTGACCTATTTTATACCCTACAAGGTATAAAATGATCTTCTTGCCTCAGGATCTCAAGTTCTAGGACTACTAGAGTGGACCACCATACTTGGTTTGTACAACACCCTTTTAAGGTCACATGGGGGACTACAGAAATAGCTCAGTTGGTAAAGTGAGAGCCCAAGTTTAGATCCTCAGCACCATGTTAAAAAACCAGACCCAGTGAGTAGAGCGTTCCAGCATGGGGTGTCAGTGGGGGTGGGGGCAGGGTCAGACAGGAGGATCTTTGAGACTAGCCACCAGCCCAGTGTAACTGCTGGACCCCAAGCACAACACTCAAGGTTGCTTTCTGGCCTACACATATAAATACACACAAAGGAGTTGCAAAGACTCACTTCTTTAGGAAGGGCTTATCTGCAGGGTGGTACAACAGGAAGGAGGGAAATGCTCAGAAGTGAAGCTTCTTCCCCGCTAAGGAATAGCCAGTACAGATCAATGAGCATTCAGGTGGGGTGGCTGCCTCTGAGCCAGTTTGGGACAACATTCTTAGCCTGTCCTCTATCCAGATGGTTGGACTAGAATTCTTTTTCTTTTTTTTTTTTTTTTTTTTTTTGGTTTTTCGAGACAGGGCATCTCTGTAGCTTTGGACCCTGTCCTGGAACTAGCTCTGTAGAACGGTCTGGCCTCGAACTCACAAAGATCCGCCTCTGCCTCCCGAGTGCTGGGATTAAAGGTGTGCGCCACCAACGCCCGGCTTTGGACTAGAATTCTTACAGCTACCTCTCACTGTACCTCTGGTCACACTCCTGCCCTCAGCTCTCACCTGGACAGCTTCTTCAGTTCATTATTGATGTCATGGTTGCAGGGCTGCTCCTTCTGAGCTCGCACTAGAAAATCCCGGGCCTGTTCATATTCAGTTAGAAGGAGGCAAGCCTGTGAGGAAGGAACAGGGCATTAGATTAAGAGATTAGCATTTGTGGTAGTGGCCCAAGTGAGACCTACTACTCTGTGTAGGAGTGCATAAGTGCACACATGGATGGAGACCACAGGTCAACCTGGCTTCCTTCTAGGGAAAAGCACACGTTATTTTCAAGATAAGGTCTTCCTCTGGATAAGGGCTCCCAATTCATCTAGGCTGCCTAGCCAGAAAACTCTAGAGATCTACCTGTCTCTGCTTCCCCAGTGAGGGGATCTAGCCCCCTGGGCCCTGGAGAATGAACTCAGGCTCCCAGGCTTACATGCCTGGCAAGTCCTTTATTGACTGAGTTATTACCCCAGCCCCTCTCCCCGCTTCCTTCTGTTGGGCACTTACCCTCAACTCACCTGTCCACACCTGAAAAGAGCCTTGGCGTTCCTTTGGTCAATGAGCAGAGCCTGCTCCCCATAGCGCAGGGCCATGGCAGGTCGGTCTAGCTTCAGATACACGAAGGACAGGTTAAGGAGGACTGGAAGCTCAGCGGGCTCCACTAGGTGCTGCTCCTCACAGATTGCCACGCGTCGGTGAAGCAGCAGCAAGGCCTGAGGAGAGGAGGGAAGGCAAAGGGTAAGGAGGGACTGTCCTATGTCCTTACAAATCACACAAAACTATGACCTAAGGAAAAAATTCATCTAATAACCAGGAAACAAGGTTATTATATTAAAGTCAGGAGGATTCTTTTTATCTATGTGGGATAGGATGTGTGCAGGAAGGTGAATACAGTGCCTGTGGAGGGTGTTAGATCTTCCTGGAGCTGGAATTACATGTAATCTTATGCATCCTAATGTGGATTTTGGGAACTGAACTCAGATCCTCTGCAAGAGCAATACATGCTCCTGACCACTGAACCAGCTCTCTAGTCCAGTTTGAAGGTTTCTAACAAAAGGCATGCAAACCTGAGTGAGGCAGACAACATGCATCCTCTATTCTTTTGCCTCAAAAATAATAAGGACAGTATATCCAGCATGAGCCAAGGACTAGCTAGATTCCTGGCACCCACATCAGGTGGCTCACAACTGTGTGTAAGCCCAGCTCCATTAGCCACAGCACTCTCATATGCACACCCCCCCCAGAAACATAAACACAGTTAAAAAACAGACATATGGTATCTCTCTCTATAGCCCTGGCTGTCTTGGAACTCACTCTGTAGACCAGGCTGGCCTCAAACTCACAGAGATCCGCCTGACTCTGCCTTCTGTCTACTGGGTTAAAGGTGTGTGCCACCACACCTGGCTTCTTTTTTATATAAATTTTTTATTTTATGTATGGATGTTTTGCCTGTATGTATGTGCATTACATGTGTGCCTGGTACCCAGAGATCAGGAGAAGGCAGCATATTCCCTGGAATTTTATTTATGAGTTACAGATGGTAGTGAGTCACTAAATAGGTGCCATGACTTGGGTCCTCTATAAGAGCAGAAGTGCTCTAATTTGCTGAACCATCCCTTCAGCACTTCATCCCTGCTTTTTGAGACATGGTTTCTTTATATAACCCTGGTTGTCCTGGAACTCAACATGTAGACCAGGCTTGCCTTGACCTCACAGAAATCTGCCTGCTTCTGTCTTCTAAATACTGGGGCTAAGGTATGTACCATCATGCCAGCCCTCTCTTTTTTATTTTTGAGATAAAAGTCTCATGTAGTCCATGCTGGCCCTCAAACTCACTACGTAGCAAAGGATGACCTTCAATTTTTAATTATGTGTATGCATGTGGATCTGTGTGTTGTCTGTGGGTATATGCACATGGATACAGGTGCTAGTGAAGACAGATAACATATCCTTTGGAGCTGCCAAATGGGGATGCTGGGAACAGAATTCAAGTTTTCTGCACTCTTAACTGCTGAGCCATGTCTCCAGACCTAGCTTCAACTTCTCATCCTCCTGTCTCCAACCAGGGATTATACCTGGTTTATGAAGCTCTGAAGATGAAACCCACGGTTTCATGAATGTTGATTCACCAACTAAGCTGAATCCCCAGCCCAGGAGGTCTGTTTTCTGGAGAAATGGAACAACAAAGACTACTGACTCTGGAATGGGCAAATGGAGTGCTGCTAACGGGTGTGTGGACTAGTATTGTTTCCACGGCAGAGAGCCAGGCCTCTGTCCCACTTCTGCTTGTCCCACAGCTTGCTAGATAGCTTGAAACCTAAACTGCCACAGAGTGACACCAGTCTATGGTAAGAGGGACAGAAAATCCCGTAGATGGCAAACACGATGGAAAAAATCGGCTACAACTGGTGGTGGTGGTGGTGCTGGAATGAAGATTTTTTAAAATAAACTTTTTTGGAGCAGTAATAGGGAATTTTTTATACTTCTATGTATGCATGCTTATGTGCACAAGTACACACATACCTATGGGCATCTGTACATGCAAGTGCCTGTGGAAACTGGAAGATGACCTCAGGTACACTCCTCAGGAGCCATTCACCATGTTTTTTCAGAAGTCTCTCATTGGCCTGAAGCTTGCCTAGTGGATCAGACTAACTGGCCAGGGAGTCCCAGGAATCTGCTGCCTCTGTCTTCCCCACTCTGGGATTACAAGTAGGCACTACCACACCTGGCTTTTTTCTTTATTTTTAAATATGAGTTCTCAGGACAAACTCAGATTGTAATGCTTGCTTTCAAGTACTTTACTGAGCTATTTTCCCACCTCCCCAGGAAGGTACTTCTTGAAATACCAAATTAAGATACATAAACACATAGGTAAGAAAAAAGTAAGTGCACAGCTTAATGAACTTTCATAATTCAAATATACCCAGGAAAACAACATCAAGATCAACACACAGGCCAGACATGGTGTGCACACCTTTCATCCCAGCACTCGGAAGGCAGAGGCAGGTGTATCTCTGTGAGTTCAAGGACAACCTGGTCTACAAAACAAGTTCTGTCCAGCCAAGAGTACACAATGAGACTCTTAAACAGACAAACAAACAAAAAGAATCAACATACAGAGCCAAGTTTGTATCTTATACCTATAACTCCAGCACTTGGGAGGTTGAGGTAGGATTACCATAAACTTGAGGTCAGTCTGGGATAGACAGTGACCTTGTCTTGGAAAAAAAGGTCAACATGGAGAACATCACTTCACATCACCCAGTCCCTATTCCCCTCAGTCATTTCCTTCTAGCACAAGAATTTTCTCTGTGTATAATGTGTATGGTGTATGTACATGTGTGGGTAGGTTGGTGTGCCCATGAGGAGGCCACAGGACAATGTCAAGTGTCCTGCTATATCACTCTACCTCAACGGTTCTGGTGTAGGAGGTCCTTCTGTTTATGTGTTGCTTTCATTGGTTAATCAATAAAGAAAACTGCTTGGCCTGATAGGGCAGAACTTAGGTAGGTGGAGAAGACAGAACTGAATTCTGAGAGGAAGAAAGCAGAGCCAGAGAGCCGCATGGAGCTGCCAGGTCAGACATGCTGAATCTTTCCCTGTAAGCCATGACCTTGTGGTGACATACAGATTAATAGAAATGGGTTAAATCAAGATGTGAGAGTTAGCCAATAAGAGGCTAGAGATATGGGCCCACAGTGATTTAATTAATACAATTTCTGTGTGGTTATTTTGGGTGTACGCTAGCCAGGCGGCCAGGACAAACAAAGGGCCACCCTCCTTGTGCAACACAGTTCTCAACCTGTGGGTTGAGACCCCTTTGGGAGTCGAAGGACCCTTTGACAGCAGTCGCTTAAGACCATTGGAAAGCACAGATATTTACATTATGATTCATGACAGTACAAAACTGCAGTTATAAAGTAGCAACAAAAATAAATTTATGGTTAGGGGGTCACCATAACATAAAGAACTGTATCAAGGGTCACAGCATTAGGCATATTGAGAACCACTACTCTACCTTATTCCTTTAGACAAGATCTCTCACTGAACTTGGAGCTAGGTTTCAAGTCTCAGTGATCTTCTTGTCTCTGCCTCCCACAATACTGGGGTTGCAGCATACATGTGGCCATACTTGGTTTTAAAAAAATCTTTTATGTTTAAGTATGCATACCTATGTAAACTTATATGTATCATGTGGGTGAAGGAACCCACGGAAGTCAGAAGGGGGCATGAGGTTCCCTGAACTAGAGTTACAGGCAGCTGTGAGCTGTATGGATGCTGGGAACCAAACTCTGGTCTTCTGTAAGAGCAGTGAATACTCTTATCTGTTACACCATCTTTCCAGCATTCATGTTGAGCATTTTATATGGGATTTCAACACAGACCTTTATGCTTATAAAGCAAACACTCTTTCTCACTGAACTATCTCCAAAGCCCCTTTTTTAGTTTGTTGAGACAGGGCTTAGCTAAGAAGCAAGGCTGGCCTGAAATTTATAATCCTCCTGCCTTAGCTTCCTGGGTGCTGGGATTACAGGCATGAACAACCAGGCCCATCTTAATGTGATCTTTTTTTTTTTTAAACTGGGACAGAGTTTCTTTGTGTAGCCCTGACTGTCCTGGAACTCACTGTGTAGACCAGGCTGGCCTCGAACTCAGAGATCTGCCTGCCTCTGCCTCCTGCGTGCTAGGATTAAAGGCGTGTGCCACCACTGCCTGGCTTACTGTGATTTTATTAGCAGATGCCCATGAAGAACAGCAAAGAGATGAAACTTATGCTCTTAAGTTTTCTGGGGCTGGAGAGATGGCTCAGAGGTTAGGAACACTGGCTGCTCTTCCAGAAGATTTAGGTTCAATTCCCAGCAACTCCAGTTCCTAGGATCAATTCTTATGGATCAGATGTCCTCTTCTGGCCCTGTAGTCACCAGGCATGCAAGTAGTGGACAGACATACATGCAGATTGCATACCCAGCCACATAAAATTTTTAAAGATGAAAGTTTTCTGGATCATACACTTCTAGAGCATTCTTACCCGCTTGTATCTCACTTTGGCATCACAGAAGCGATTCTGGCGGAAAAGATAGTTGCCAAACTCCCTCTCAGTTGCTGCTACCTTGAGGACCTTCTGAAGTGGAACCTGTTTTTGCTGCTCCTGAAGACCAAAGACAAGAGCAGTGACATGGAGCAGGAAGCCCCAGTGGCACAACGGCAGTCATGTTACATTCATCAACATTTCCCTCTAGGACAATAAACTCTGTTTAGTCCTCTGTGTGTGCAGAGTCCACACATGTGGATGCTGTAACAGGCCCACCTACAGAGCAGTGCAGGAGTCAGTGGCTGCTGTGATCCTCCTCAGATTCCCCCAGAGGCAGAACCATCCATAGAGCCTAAGGGAGTCTGCCAAGCTCAGAAAAATTTGGCAGTTCCTGGTTGGCTCAGATCCCTGGGGTTCTATATGCTCATGCTGCTATCCTGGCTTCCTATCAGAACCTCGTACAAAGTCCTACCCAGAGTCCCAAATTAGAACCCAGGTAAGTAGAGGACCATTTACTCTGTGGAAAGATGTGGGCAAACCGGGTGGTGGTAGCGCACGCCTTTAATCCCAGCACTTGGGAGGCAGAGGCAGGCGGATCTCTGTGAGTTCAAGGCCATCCTGGTCTATAAGAGCTAGTTCCAGGACAGGCTCCAATGCTACAGAGAAACCCTGTCTCGAAAAACCAAAAAAAAAAAAAAAAAGGAAAAAAAAAGAAAGATGTGGGCAAGGTGAGACACTCAACTGAGGTACTGACAGTTTTACTTTAGTGTGGAAGACCCAATCATATGGAGAAGCAAAATCTGGAATGAACATACAGCTACCACCACACATGCAGTTGGTAGATAACAACATCACAGAGACACTCATGTGATTGTTGATGGGATTATACACTCTGCTTCTATGGGCTGGGGGAGTGAAGGACTGCATAGGAAAACCAAGACTTGGGGTGTATGGATTGTGACTCTATATCCCAGTATCCTGAGGTTGTCTTAGCTTGCAGCTCATGTTGTAATTATCTAGTAAAAGCCTCTTTCAGTTCTCAAGGAGGCACCAATTCTCTAGCTTGTTTTTATGGTCCTGGGGATGAAACCTAGGGTTTGTTAATGTTGTCACTCTAGGCAAGAACTCTATCACTGAATTACATCTCCAAGCCTCAATCACCTTCATTATAAGCTACCAGGGCCTAACTTCCTGAAAAGCAGTTACCACTTTGTAGTGAGAACTAAGCAAAGGGTCACTAAAATAGCAAACAGCTAATACAGAACTGATCTCTACCTTACAGTGTATGTTTGACCTTGGACAGACTTGAGAAGATACCACTGTGTGGGAGGCATGGGTGGAACCTAGGACAGGCAATCTGACAGAAACACCCAAACACAATCCAATCCCTCCCCCTTTAGAAAGTACTGGAAAATCTGAGGTATTGAACTTACAGCTGAGAGTGCACAAAACTTGTCTGACTCAGCGGAATCAAGGAAGTCAATCAGCTCAATCTCAAACAGGACAGTGGCATTTGGAGGGATGAGGGGCGGGCACCCCAGGGTGCCATAAGCATAGGTTGGCTTGAACAGGAACCTGGCCAGTTCCCCTCTGCGCATGCTTAGAAGGCCCAGCTCCATGCCCCAGAGTGTAATATCTGGAAGAAAGGACAGAGAACTCATATGACGTGCACCCCACATCCCATTCAAAGTCACCAGTTTCTCCCAATCCAAGTCTTTTGCACAGGTGCCGCAACTCAATGCCCAGTCTTGTCCCTGCTTTCCCAATGCCCCCTTTCACAAGCTCCATCTCTGTCACATAGTCTGTGCTCTCTTCCCTCAGTGTCTGCTCTAACTGAAATTCTTCAACATTTTTTCCTTTATGTTTATGTATGTGTTTTGCCTATATGTACCACATTCATGTAATGCCCTCAGAGACCAGAAGAGGGCATCAGATCTCCAAGAACTGGAGTTAGAGATAGTTGTAAGCCACCATGTGGGTGCTGTAAATTGAACCTAGGCTGCTGGAAAAGCAGTCAGTACTCTTAACCTTAGCGGCATCTATCTGCACTCATCTCAAGCCCTCTTTTCCATGTAGTGCCTGTGGCCCTGCCAGAAGGAAAGTAATTATAATTTCATTAAGCAGACCCAGAACATTCCCCAAAGCTCCATGTTTCATCCAGTTCTATGAAGTTAGTTTCTGGATTAAAGGCCAACCTTCCCTACCCTAGTAACACACACAAGGACGAGGTTCTCCTCATCTGAGCATGGCCTGAGATCTGTATGTGTTGTTGTGTATTACAATGCATATGGACACTAGAGGACAATCTCAGTTGTCACTCCTCAGGTGGCATTATCCTTGCTTTTTGAGACAGGATCTCTCATTGTCCTGGAGTCTGGTAAGTAGGCTAGGCTGATTGGCCAGAGCCCCAAGGATCCATCTGTTTCTGCCTCCCCTGCACTGAGATTATAAGCATACAATATCACATCTGGCCTTTTTGTTTTGTTTTTTTTAAACGTGGGTTCTGTGGGATGGAAAGAAGGTCCTCATGCTTGTATGGCAAGCACTTCACTGACTGAGCCATCCTCCCAGATCCTACAATTTCACCACACATGCTGGGGAGTTAAGTATTTCATAAATTTATTTCATAAATGCACAAGGAAAAGTGCCCAGTGGATCCAGGTGCATGTTTATCATTTCCTCACTCCAGCGCTGGGGCAGGAGGCTTTTGAATTCAAGGTCAGTGTGGGCTGTACAGTGAGATTCTGTCTTAAAAAGATGCCCTGTAGCTGGAGAGAGGCCTAAGCAGTTAGAGCACTTACTTACTGGGTTTGGTTCCAAGTAACTACATGGTGGCTCACAACTACCTAACTCCAGTTCCAGTCCTAGCAGACTTGGCACCCTCTTCTGGCCTCTGCAGGCACTGGGCACATACACACATGTGGACAACATATGCATAAAATTAAAAAAATCAAGAATAGAAAAAAATTCCCAATGGGTAACTTAGATGCCAAGATAGATAACTTTTCCAGGTAGGCTATCACTCAAAAATAAAGTCCCAAGAAGAAGTGACATATAATCTGGGTATCTCCCTGAAAACTAACATCAGCTACCAACTGTAAGAACCTATTCTCAAAGGAGTCAAGACCATGATGGGGAAACCCACAGAATCAGCTGACCTGAGCTGAGCTAGTAGGAGCTCACTGACTCTGGATTGACAACTAGGGAACCTGCATAGGACTGAATTAGGCTCTCTGAATGCAGGTGACAATGGTGTGGCTTGGGCAGTATGAAGAGCCACTGGCAGTGGGACCAGGATCTAACCATAATGTGTGAACTGACTGTGGAGCCCATTCTCTATAGAGAGATACCTAACTCAGCCTAGGCATGGTGGATGGGAGGGGGGAGGGCCTTGGTCCTGCCTCAATAAGGTGATGGAACAAACTTAATTGACTTCTCAGGGAAGACCTTACCCTCTGAGGAGCGGGGCGGGTGGGGGAAGATGGGAGGAGCGGAGCAGGAACAGAGAAGGGACTGGGATTGGTATGTAAAAAAAAATAAAATAAAAAAACCCTGGACACTGTGACAATCCTAAAACACATCGTGTCTTTGCTTGCCTAGAGGCCCCAAACGACCTTACCTTCCCCGAGTTTCATCAGTCGAGGTGCTTTCCTAAAGTAGTTAGAATCGAAAGGCTTGTCCATGTACTCCAGGTACCCAGAATATTTCACTAGGGCAGAGGGGAAAAAGCACCAGTGTGAGGAAAACATTACAAAGACACCCGCAGAACCATCATTATCAATACCACATGGAAACACAGCAATTAGCGGGGCATGGTGGTGTATGTCTATAACCCCAGCACTTGGGAAGCAGAGACAGGAGCAGCCTCAGCTGCACAGCAAATTCTATGCTAGCACCAGACACAGGAGTCCCTGTCTAGGAAAAAAGAATTAAATGAGTTTCAACTGCCTGGCACCCAGATCCACAGGAAAGCTCTTGTGGTGTTCTGAATCTCTCTCAGTCCTGAGGTTCAAGGGCTCTCCTGTTGAGCCTCAGCTTACTGTTCCCAGTGGCATAAAGGAAAGGGGAGATCAGGAACCTGCTTTTACTTCTTAAAACCCTGAGGCAGGCAAGGGTAGCAGCATTTGTCATCCCAGATCTGCAGAAGCTAAGGCAGGCAGAGTGCCAGTTTAAGGCTGGCCTGGAATATAGATCTTGTATTTGAAAAAAAAAAAAAAAAAGGCTGGGCTTGGTGGCGCATGCCTTTAACCCCAGCGATTAAGCAGAGACAGGTGGATTTCTGAGTTTAAACTTAGCCTGGTCTACATATGGAGCTACAGGCCAGCCAGGGCTACACAGTGAGACCCTGTCTCAAAAACAAACTAACAAAAAACAAAACAAAGGCTGGGTGGTAGTGGCACAGGCCTAATAATCCAAGTACTCAGGAGGCAGAGGCAGGTGGATCTCTGTGAGTTCAAGGCCAGCCTGGTCTAGAGAGTGAGTTCTAGTACAGGTTCCAAAGCTACTTAGAGAAATCCTGTCTCCACAAACCAAAAACAAACAAACAAATAAATAAATAAAGCTCAGTTGGGAGATGTCTGACTAGCGTGTATGAGGCCCAGAGTTCCATCCCCGCACAAGCAGGCGTGGTGGCATAAATGAGCAGTCTCAACAACTGGGGGGTAGAGGCAGGAGGATCAGAAGTTCTAGTCATCTTCGGCTAAATCCAGGATTTTGAGACTGTTTCTCAAAAAGCAAACCTTCTCCATTCAAGAGAAGCACATCCAGTCCTTTAAATTGCTGTATTTTGGAAAGATGCAACCACATACCTGAAGACACCTAGGTTCTGGGTTCAATCCCCAGCACCTTGAAAGTGTCATGGAGTCCACTTGAGCCAACACAACTCACACGCCAAGTCAATGCAGAAAACAAAAATGTAATCAAGCCACTACTGGTCAGTCAGGGCCGCAGAACAGACAGCAGCTGACCCGTGTCCCGGAGCCAGAATGCTACAGAGCTTTTAAGCCTGAAAAGCACAAACATCTGTGCCAAATTACAGTTGTGTTTGTCCCCCAATCAGGATCCAGGGACAGGGGCTGTCCTAGGAACATCTGTTCTGTGGCACCCTGACCGTATTCTCATTGGCAGGTTTACTGACGTGCAGAGGGATGGCCTGCCCACCACACGTCTCACCTTGCCAACCAGGACGTCAGTTACCCAGCCAAGTCTGGAGAGATCTTGGCAACTTAAATTTTACTTAACCCAACCCTTATTCAAAATGGAAGTTCGATCCACAATGGCTTCAGTTTGGTTCCTTGTTACAAAAGAATGCTCTAAACCAACCAGGAAGATTGGTGTACACGGTTGTGATGCCAACACCTGGGATGTAGGGGGAAGAATCGGGACTTTGGGGTCATCCTCTGATACACAGGAGGTTGGAATTCGGTCTGCGCTATTTTTGTGCTCGTGTTTCAGAAACAAAACAAAACAACATAGGTAAACAGCAGGGCTGGGGACGGAACTCAGCTGGCAGAGGGTTTGCCTAGTATGCGCAAAGCCCTGGGCTCTGCCCCTGGCACCGCATAAAATGGAGTCCTGCCCACCCGTAATTTCAACACTCGGAAAGGCAGAGACAAGAGTGTCAGGAATGCCCGGTGGTGGTGGTGGCGCATACTTTTAATCCCAGCACTCGGGAGGAAGAGGCAGGCGGGTCTCTGGGAGTTCGAGACCAGCCTGGTCTACAAAAGCTAGTACCAGGACAGGCTCCAAAGCCACAGAGAAACCCTGTAGGACAAAAAGCAGCCTCGTGGCCTCCGTACCCAGCACGGAAGCATCAGGTGTCACCGGATCGCCGGTGCCCTCGCGGATGATGTCCTTCAGCACACCTCGGTCCCCAGAAATGTCCAGCATCCGCTGACTCAGCCGCTCGTAGGGGGACTGGAAGAGAGAAAGCCACAGGCCTCAGGCGCGGGAGCCGCGCGCTCGCCTCCCCGGCCGGCGTCCCGCTCCCGCCCTCACCTGGCCCAGGACTTCCCCCCCTTCTGGGGCTCCCGGGCCGCGGGTGCTGCCACCCATGGCCGCGCTCCGACTGCTCCCCGGCTCGTGCCCCCAGGTCCCCGACCCCTGCTCCGTACCCGGCAGTCGTCGCGCGACGGCGGGATTCCGTTCCTGAGGCGCGAGAAGACGCTCATCTTGCCGCTCAACCGTCGCCAGACGCCTCGCCGGAAACAAGGCCCGGAAGTGGGGCGCTGGCGCGTGCTGTGCACGAGAAACACACGTGATTGACGCTGCGTGCGTGCGCCGAGGCGTCTCCCAGCATGCACCACGGAGCGGCGGACGCAAGGCCTGATGGGGGCTCGAAGGCTAGCCTCAGAGCCTTTCTTTAGTTCTCTGTCTTGCTGGTTGGCGTTCTGTCACAGGTGGAACAGATTGCCACATTAGTGACTTAAAGCGACACCTGCCTTTTAACCTCAGGGGCGAATAACTTATTTTTGTGTGATACTGAGGATTGACTGTGGTCAGTAGTAACAAGCGTCCCAATGCTGGACAGCATCCACGTAGATGCCCATCTCTGAACAACGCGTCCAGCCCTTCACTGAGGAGTCTAGGCAGGCTTTCTACTGCGGAGCTATGTTCTCGACCCAAAACTTCACCTTTTCCTTAAAATTTTATTTATTCATTTGGTTTTTCGAGACAGGGTTTCTCTGTGTAGCCCTGGCTGTCCTGGAACTCACTCTGTAGACCAGGCTGGCCTCAAACTAACAGACATCCTCCTGCCTCTGCCTCCCGAGTGCTAGGATTCAAGGTGTGTGCACCACCACAGTTGGCTCCAAGATTTCAGACTTTAAAAGTTCGTAATTTAGTGACATTTATGGAAAGGAGTCTTATGTCACAGACTACAACGTGTGTGACTGTTTTCACCTCAAATTTCCAAACAGTGGACTGAGTTAGGGGTGTAATTCGGTGATAGAGAGCTTTTGTAGCATGCTCGCGACCCTGGTTCTAGCTCCCAACAAGGCAAGAAACAAACAAGGCCAGGCAAGATGGCCAAGTGGGCAAGGTGCTGCCACCAACCCTGACAACCAGGACCCACAGGTGGAAGGAGAGAACAGACTATTGCAGGTTATCCTCTGCCCTCCCCATGTATACGGGGCCTGTGCCTGCAAGCACACGCAATAAATGTTAAATAAATAAAGGCAGCTAGCGTCCCATTCCCACACTCACCCGACCCAGGATTTCGTCCCCTTCCAGGACAGTCACTGTCTTGATTGGGAGCCTGGACTGGCAAGGGACAAGGGAGTGACACCGGAAATGCTCTACAACTTGATATGTTTTGTTTTGCTTTTGAGATAGTCTCAGGAGGCCCAGGATGGCTTTGAACGTGTGTAGTTGAGGATGAATTTGAACCTCTGGACTACTGCCAGCATTTTCCAAGTTCCAGGATTACAGTTGTTCACTACCCTGTTCAGTTTACACACTTGAGAGTGAACATACACAGGTAGGATATACATTACTACATCATACTGTGTGGTTAAATCTGTTTATGTCGGGGGCTGGGGAGATGGCTCAGAGGTTAAGAGCACAGGCTGTCTTCCAAGGACCTGAGTTCAATTCCCAGCAACCACATGGTGGCTCACTGCCATCTACAATGAGATATGGTGCCCTCTTCTGGCATGCGGAACACTATATTAATAAACAAAACTGTTTATATTACACCTCAAATGAAAATAATCAGAATAAGCAGTGTGCTTTTTCACTGTTTTGCATACACACACACACACACACACACATCCTAACCTACAAAACGAGAAAATCTAATGAATAAAATACCTTTAAAATTCTGTGTGTGTATGTGTGTGTGTGTGTGTAGGGGGGTAATTCAGAAACGTGCCTGTCATAGCACATACCTGCTCTAATTTGGAGTTCTTAAGTACAGAAGGCATGCTTGCTTGCCCCTCCCCCATCCTGGGCAAGGCCACTATCTGCCTGTCTAGGTTATCAGCAAGGGCCCAGCAGAGGCTGCCGCCTCAGTCTCGTGGTGTGACCCACTTTCCGCCTGATTCTGGATGACCTTGGGGACACAGGTGTTGCTGGGAAAGGGGAGGGGAGAGGAGAAGGGGCGGACACCAGGCAGTGGAAGCTGTGTCCAGCTGGGCGCCCCAGGTCTGTGTGTCAGCTGTCCCATTCTGGGAGGAAGAAAAGGCTTGCGTGAGCAGACAGAGCTGCTGGTTTGAGACCCCTGTGGGAGGCCTAGCGGACCACACGAGATCAGGTAATGCAATAGTGGGCGTGGGGACGGGGTTGCTATCATGGTCAGTGGAGACTTCATTTCTGTTTCCATAGGGAGCCGGTGGGAGATGAGTACCCAAGCCTCCCTATCCCTGACTCTCGGTGGACAGTGTTGTTCTGGGACAAGGGACTTGGCCCTTGGTGCTGGGGATGTAACTAGTGACTAGGTACTGACTTGCCAAATATGCTTGAGGCCCCGGGTTCTATACCCAGCACTGTATAAACCGGGTGTAGTGGGCTATACCTTTGTTCCCAGCATTCCTAATCCTCCAATCCCACGTGGAGGAGGAGGGTCAGAGGTTCAATTTCATCCATGGCTACATACAGCGTTCAATTCTGTCACTGCTTACGTGAACCTTGTCTCTAAAAAAAAAAAAATTAAAAATCTTGCTTTAAGATTGCCTGGGTGGGCCGTGTGGTGATGGCACACACCTTTAATCCCTGCACTTGGGAGGGAGGGGCAGGTGGATCTCTATTAACTCAAGACCAGCCTGGTCTACATTGAGTTCCAGTATAGTCAGGTCTACACAGAGAGATGCTGTCTCGAAAAATGAGAGAGAGAGAGAGAGAGAGAGAGAGAGAGAGAGAGAGAGAGAGAGAGAGAGGAGACTCCTTCTTAAAGTAGAATCTTGTTTAAAGTAAGACTCCTTCTTAAAGTAGAATCCCTGAAGCTGGGACTATGGAATCTCTATGGCAATTTAGTGAAACCCTGTCTCAAAATAAAAAGGGGAGGGGTACTAAAAAAGAAGGTAAAGGGAAGGCTGAGTGAGGCTTTACTTCATCAGTAGAGTGCTTGCCTAGTGTGTGCAGGGCCCTGTGCTCAATCCCCCCAATGCTGGGCGAGTGCGGGGGGTGTGTGTGTGTCATATCTCCATGTGACTTTTGTGGTGCTGGGGACTGAACCCAGGACCTCGTGTATGCTGGGAAAGAGGCTGTACCTCTCTGAGTTACACTCCCAGTTGAGTGTATCCAGACCCATAGTGACCATTTTTTCCATTTAAGTCCTTTATTTTTTCTGGATGGGGAAACTGAGGTGGAAGGTCCTAGTGGGTCGAGGTCGGAATCCAGGGCTGGCATCCTTCTCCCTAAGCTTCCAGCATGTCTTGGATTGGGGGTAAAAAAAGACAAGGGGAGGGAGTGGCAGGATAGAAGTGGCCGCCACCTGTGTTGCAGCTGAACTGTGTGCATGGCTTGGCGAGTGACTGCGCCCGAGCTGCAGGACCAGCTGCAGTGTCCCATTTGCCTGGAGGTCTTCAAGGAGCCCCTGATGCTACAGTGCGGTCATTCCTACTGCAAAGACTGCCTGGACTCCTTGTCCCAACACCTGGACTCCGAGCTGCGCTGCCCCGTGTGTCGTCAGTGGGTAGACTGCAGCAGCTCCCCGCCTAATGTTTCCTTGGCACGGGTGATCGATGCCCTGAGGCTCCCGGGAGACACGGAACCCACCGTCTGCGTGCACCACCGAAACCCTCTCAGCCTCTTCTGCGAGAAAGACCAGGAGTTCATCTGTGGTCTCTGCGGCTTGCTGGGCTCCCACCAACACCACCGAGTCACACCTGTCTCCACCGTCTACAGTCGCATGAAGGTGCGAGGGGGAGGGCGGGCCGCCAGGAGGGGGAGGAGCGGAGCAAGGGGCAGCTCTCCTGAGCTCTTTTGCGCCGCCACTCGGTGGAAGAAGTCTACTGTACCAAGGCTCCATCACACACACCCAACTCCACCTTGGGAGCCTATGCCCAACAAATACAGCATGCATTCATTCATTGGGTTTTAACGTTTATTCGTTTATTGTCTGTGTGCACAGTGTACCATGGCATGCAGAGTCAAAAGACAATTTGTGGAAGTCAGTTCTCTCCTTCCATGCGGGGCCTCATTCATTGATTTGGAGCAGTTGCTTATACCAGGTGCTGGGGATCACAGCTGCAGGAATGAAGGGGAGACCCTCCGCCAGACCTTTCACCTTCTTTTTCTTTGCATCTCTGACTTATTTTATTTTGTTTTGCTTGTTGTGCTAGAGACGGAACTCAAGGCTCAGTTTATAGCTTAATGCAGCACTCTACCCCAAAGCGACATCAGCAGGTCTCCTTCGGTTCAGTGGGATGTTTGTTTCTAGTGGTTCATCTGAGGCAGGGTTTTAGTATGGTAGCTCAGGCTGGCCTTGAACTTACTCTGCAGCCCAGATTCGCCTTCGGCTCTAAATCTTCTTGTCTCATTCTTCACAGAGCTGAGATTACAGTCATGCACCGCCATTGATTTTTTTCTTTTTACAGTTTTTATTCATTTCTGTGTGGATACATGTGTGCATGTGTGTGGAGGTCAGGGGACAACCCCAGGAATCAGTTCTCTTCTCCCACCACGGACGTCCCAGGGTCCAAACCGGGACATCAGGCTTCATCTGCTGAGCTCTATCATTGGCCTGGCTTCTTGAGAGCTCTTAAGTCAGTCTACTCACCAGCACGAGGGCAGGACCTTTGTTCCCTGCTGTGTTTCAGGGGCTACAGCGATGGTTCTCAACCATCTGTGGGTCACGATCCCTTAGGGTTAACCTGCCCTTTCACAGGGGTTGCCTATTAGATATCCTGCATAGCAGATATTTCCATTATGATTCTAACAGTAGCAAAATTACAGTTATGAAGTAGCAAAAAGTGTTTTGTGGTTGGGGGTCACCATAGCATGAGGAACTGTATTAAAGGGCCACAGCATTAGGAAGGTTGAGAACCACTGGTCTACAGCTGTAGCTGGCAAGTGGTGAATACTCAAAATATATATATGTTAAATTGAATTCCTCAGTTCATGGACCTCAGGTGAACATATCAACATCTATTATTTTAAAAAATTTTCAAATGTAATATATGTAATGCTTAAGAGTCACATGTATAAGGCTAGAGATGTGACTCAGTGGCAGAGTGCTTGGCTAGAATCTCCCAGTGAGGACATGTGGCCATGGCCCAGTGGTAGAGCCCCTGCCTAGAATCCCCCAGTGAGCGGCTGGGGTGTGGCCCAGTGGTAGAGCCCCTGCCTAGAATCCCCCAGTGAGGGGCTGGGGTGTGGCTCAGTGGTAGAGCACCTGCCTAGAATCCCCCAGTGAGGGGCTGGGGTGTGGATCAGTGGTAGAGCCCCTGCCTAGAATCCCCCAGTGAGGGGCATAGAGCTTGCCTAACAGGTGCAAGGCCCTGGATTTCCCCAGCACCAGAAATTTGTAAGTGGGACTGAAAGGTTAGTTTTATTGTTCTTTTTTGGTGCGTTTATTTGTTCCTTCAACCTGTAAAGACACATAGGACACCAGGGCTGGGCAGTGCCTGACATATGCACACTGGGTGTCTGATATGTGCGGCCCTGTGCCTGTATTTGCTACAGCAAACAGTGGGACAGAAGTCCCACAGGCCTGGAAGATGCATCACTCGGGATCTGAGAGTTCTGGGTGTCGGATGCCCAGCTTAGATACTTACTTCTGACAAGAAGCAGCTTAAGGAAGGAAGGGCTTATGTGGCTCATGATTTGAGGGTACAGTCCATCATGGCAGAGAAGGCATGGCGGCAGGAGGCGCTGCTCACACCCACAGCAGGAAGCAGAGAGAGATGGATGCAGGTGCTCAGCTCACTTTCTCCTTTTTACTCAGTCCTGGATCCATGGCCTGGTGCCTCCCACACTCAGGTTAGGTTTGTCTTCCTGGACTAAACCACTGTAGAAACACCGTCACAGTCACCCTAGAGATCCAGATCCACACTGTTTCTAAATCTAGTCAATTAAGATTAACCATCACAGTGATCGTGCACACTGCAAAGTCACAAGTAGTCAGGGAAGGCTTCCTGGAAGAAGTAGACTTCCAACCTGAGATCTGAATCACAAGGAAGATAAGGGGAAAGAGGAGGAGGAGAGGAGGAGGAAGAGAAAGCAGCCCCTGCAAAAGAGCCAGAGGCATGTGGGAGGCCATTCTGGCACTGGGAGACGGCACGATGGTGAGGGCACTTGCTGCACGGGGGCCTGAATTTGAATTCCCAGCACCTGTGTAAAAAGCCAGGCATGGCCATGGATGGCTGTGACACTAGTGGCTTGGAAGAAAGAGACAGGAGGATGGCTGGGATGGCTAGCTGCCAGCCTATCTTCAACATCATGGAGAGACCCTGTCTCAAGGGACCAAGGCTGGCAGTGATAGAGCAGGACACCTGACATCTTCCTCTGGGCTCCACAGGTGTGCAAATGGGCACGCACACGTGCCGTCCCACAATTCGGAAGGGAAAGTGAGGTGAAGAGCCAGACCTGGTGGTAAATACCTGTAGTCCCAGGCCTGGAAATGGAGATGCAAGAGAATCAGAAGTTCAAAGTCAATCTTGGTTATATAACAAGTTTGAGGACAAATGGAGTTACATAAAACCCCCTTTTAAAAGAAAAAGAAAGATAAGGAGGAGAAGGAGAGGGGGGAGGGCGAAGGGGGGGAGTTAAGAAGGAAGAAAAGAAGGGCCTAGCATGGCAGCACATGGGAGGCAGAGGCAAGCAGATCTCTGTGAGTTCAGGGCCAACCTGGTTTACATAGTGAGTTCTAGGCCAGCCAAGGCTATATAGTGAAGCCTGTCTCTAACAGACAAACTTAAAATAACGGAGAAATGAAAAAGGAATGGGAGGGAGGGAGAGGTTGGAGCCAGATGGGACAGGCAAGTAAGCAGGACCCAAATCATGGATGCCTGGATGAGCCAGGAAGGGATCTAGAGTTTATTTAGAAACCATGGGCAGATAGTGGTCTCTGGAGGTTTGTAGCCTGGCAGTGATGTAGTCAGCTCTCCCTGGCTGGAGAGTGGACTGGAGTGAGGCTGAAGGCTGCATTTAGGTCTGCAGAGACTGGGAACCAGCAAGAGAAACAGGTAAGGAAGTCCGGATAGGCTGGGATGCTTGGGAGGAAGATGAGGGAAAACCTGAGGCCAGAAGGTGGGAAGGAGTCAGCGTGCAAAGAGCCACAGCATCGTAGGCAGGGGTGCTGCCGTGACAGGGTGCAGTAGTCCACACCTAGGGGATGCCATTGTTAGGGACCAGGCACAGAGAGAAGGAAGACACAGATGAAGCCAGGAGCAGCAGAGCTTAGGATGTGGAGAGCTGGCTCAGCAGCTTTATGAGCACACACTGCTCTTGCACAGGATCCGTGTTTGGTTCCCAGCACCCATGTCAGGTAGCTCACACCCACTTGTGTCTCCAGCTGCAGGGGAATCCCATGCCTCAGGCCTCCTTGGGCACCCACACAAACACTCACATAATTAAATCCGTTTTAAAATCCTTTTTTTTATTAAAAAAAAAAAAGCATGGGGCAAGGGCTGTGGAGACAGCTTAGTCAGTACAGTGCTTGCTCTGCAAGCATGAGGAATTGAGTTAGATTCTCTAGACCCACATCAAAAGTTGGGGTTTGGTAGTATATGCTGGCAAAGCAACACTTAAGAGGCAGAGACAGGCAGATCCTTGGGGCTCCCTGACCAGCCATCCTGCCTAGCTGAATTAGGGGAGCCCCAAGACAGTGACAGGCCCTGTCTCAAAACACAAGTTGGAGAGTACATGGGGAATAACACCTGAGGTTGACCTTTGGCCTCCACACACATGTGCATCTGCACATACATAAACATGCATGCACACAGGATAGGGGGAGAGAGAAAACAATAGTGGACTGTGGTATTCTGGGAATCAGAAAGCACAGCCCTTTAAGATCAGCTATCTGTGTCTATGAGGCCTGGAAGGGAGCATAGAATGTAGGATGTGGTGGCCCACACCTGTAATTCCAGAGCGCTGGAGTTCTGTGGCGGTAGGATCAAAAGTTAGAGGCTATCCTGGAGTACATACAGGGGAGTCTGTCTCAAAAACAAACAACAAGCCGGGCAGTGGTGGCGCACGCCTTTAATCCCAGCACTCAGGGAGCAGAAGCAGGTGGATCTCTGTGAGTTCGAGACCAGCCTGGTCTATAGAGCGAGTTGCAGGATAGGTTCCAAAGGTATACGGAAAAACCCTGTCTCGAAAAACCAAAAACTAACCAAACAAACAATGAAAGCCAACAACAACAAAAAAGCAAATAGCACTTTGGAAACAGGAGGATCTGAGTTGGCAGCTGGGTCAGTGAGACAGCTCAGCACATAAAAGCATCTGCTGTGCAAGTGTAAGGACCTGAGTTCAATCCCCGCATATGGTAGAAGGAGAGAACCAACTCCTTAAAGCTGTTTCCTTCTGACCTTCACACATGTGCCTTGGCATGCACATGTACACACACACACACACACACACACACACAATTTTTTATAAAAATATTCTGATTGTTTTTTTTTTAGACTAGGTCTCAAAACATTATCCTTCTGGCCTGGAACTCACTATGGAGCACAGGCTGACCTGGAACTCATGATCTTCCTGCCTCAGTCTCCTGAGAGCTGGGAACACAAGTGTGTGGCTTTGCCTGTTCCTCTCTCCCTGTGGTCCAGTTCAATGACCTGATCGCAGTATGCTCTGCTTAAGGAGTGACCATCAGGGATCCCTCTTGCGGCTGTTGGAAATGCTCTGGGGTCTGCCTGTCTAGGGCGAGAACACGGCATCAGTTGCCTCTGCATACCTGGGCTTGCTTGCTTCTTTTTTTCGATAATTTTTAGATTTGTTTTATGATTTTATGTGCATGAGTATTTTGCCTGCATGTACGTGTGTGTATCATGTGTATACCTGGTTCCCAAGAAGGTCAGGAAAGGGTTCCAGATCCCCTGGGACTGGAGTTAGAGATGGTTGTGAGCTGCCACATGGGTGCTCCAAATCAAACCACTGAGCAATTTCACCAGCCCCTTGTTCTCCTTGTCTTCCTTGTTTTGCCCTTCGCTTTCCCTGCTTTCCTTTCCTTCCCTCTGCCCCCCCTCTCCTTCCCTCCCCACTCCTTCCTCCCTTCCCTCTCCTTCTCCCTTTCCCATCCCCTCCCCTCCCTCGCCATTCCCTTTCTCTTTCCCTCCTGGACATAGTCTGGTTAAATATAGTGTAGGCTGGCCCTGAGCTGCCTCAGCCTCCCGCGTGCTGACTGACAGGTGCACACCATTGCGCCCCTCTTCCTTAAGTACCCTTCACTGTGTGTGGCGGGCATTGGGACCCTCTGCTTCCTACTCTGGCCCTACTGCCACTGTCACTGGGAAACTCCCGAGGAGGGAAATGGTTTATGCTGGATGAGAGGGAAGAGCAATTGGCCAGCTGCTCACGGGACCATGTCACCTCCAGGAAGAACTTGCAGGCCGCTTATCTGAGCTGAAGGAGGAACGCAGGAAGGTGGAGGAGCACATTGGCAAATTGGTGAACAACAGGACCCGGATTATCGTAAGTCCCTTCCCTCCGCCTGGGGCCCTAGATCCATCCACCCCATTTCCTACAGATTTCAGTTTCCCACTCCCTTCTCCTCCCCAACCGCCATTCCCTTTTTCGGACAGGGTCTTGTGTAGCCCAGGCTGATCTTGAACTCTTGATATAGCTGAGAATTACCTTGAACTTCTCACCCCTCTACCTCCTCTTGCTGAGTGCTGGGATCATAGGTGTGTCCTACCATGCCTGGTTTATACAGTGCTGGGGATGGGACCCAGCGCTTCATGCATGCTAGGCAGGTGCCCTCCTGCTGAACCACATCCCTGAGAGATCCTAGTTAAGAGCTCTAGCACTAAGCTATGCCCCCAGCCCCTCACTGGGGGATTCTAGGCAGGGGCTCTACCACTGAGCCACACCCCAGCTCCTCACTGGGGGATTCTAGGCAGGGGCTCTACCACTGATCCACACCCCAGCCCCTCACTGGGGGATTCTAGGCAGTTGTTCTACTGCTAAACTCTGTCCCTGACCCAAATTTTCTGAGCTTTTAGTTTGTTTTTATTTTTGTCATGCTGAAAATCAACCTGGAGCCCTGGACAATCGAGTTGAGGACAGGATTCTAAGCACTGAGCCACCCCCAGCCCCAACAGCCCACAGCCCTTTTCTAGTTTGCCCTTTACAGAAAAGGGTGCCTTCTGTACAAAGCCAAGTTCAAAGAATTCCCTGGATGCTGTGGGAAAGTCCCATTCCTTATAAGGGAATTGGACCCAGTTGTCAGAACTGGTTCCAAGTTGACTTTTGTTCAGTGCCCTTTGAGTCTGTGATAAGGTAGGACTGGAGTCCCAGAGATAAAGTCCCAAAGCTTGGGCCCAGGTCTCCCCTACACTCTGGTGCTACCTGTGTCTCCTTGCCCTTAAGACAAAAGTCTGGACAGAAAGCTGTCGGCACTGGGGGCTAGGAGCGGCAGAGAAGAGACAGCAATGTTACGCATACTCTCACTCAGCACTGAGCCTTTGGAGAAAGATAATGGAGATTTTGTTTTGTTTTGGTTTTCTGAGACAGGGTTTCTCTGTGTGACCCTGGCTGTTCTGGATCTCACTATGTAGACCAGGCTGGCCTCTGCCTCCCAAATGCTGGGATTAAAGGCATGTGCCACCACCTCCCAGCTAGGAAAAGCATGAGGGTCTTTTAATCTGATTACAGCTGGGTAGCTGTCTTTGTTCCTCTCGTCATGTTTGTAACCCACACACAGGGTTTGGTGGGGAAGCATGTACTTCCTGACTGTCCCTTTCTACAGTATAATCCCTCCACTCTTTTTCTATTTAGTTTTTTTGTTTGTTTTTGACATTGGATCTCACTATATATCCCTGGCTGACTTTGAACTCATAGAGAGCTGCCTGCCTCCTGACTGCTGGAACTAATGGCATGTGCCACCACCCGGCCCTAGTTCTTATTCTTTTGTATTATTACAAATCATTTTACTCTTCATCTGTTCTATTTTTTAAAACTGAGTGTTTAAGACCATGTATGTGACCAAATAGTTACCTATTTATTTTTACTCTCAAGGTCAATTGAAGATCACTTCTAGGGCCTGGGGAGGAGCCCTTGGTTCCTTTAATCTGTCCCCTGCCAGTCATGCTGTGGGATACATTCAGGATCTTGCTGTCTAGGTGGCTTCCCTCAGAAGTGCTGAGGACATTTGACTCTGGGGCTACCCTTACTTTCAAAATGCACACTCTTGAGAGGGTAAACCCTGAACCTCCACAGCTCTCTCTGGTCAAGAGGTTGAGGATGGGTGACTTGCCCGAGCTGCAGGACCCCTTGAGAAGCATCCTGTGGTTTCCTGGAAAGTAGCTGTCCTGAGGACATGGACCAAAGTGTCGGCTGTTGTCTTAGACCCTGTATCATTATTGGTTTTGGCCTCCAACTATGGTTACTGAACATCCCGAAGGTCACTTACACCAGTATTTAAGGACGAACAGTGCTTTCAAACTTAGCTGTTGATAACATGTAGATAAAGTTTGACAGACACGTTTCTAAAAACACCTTACGTCTGTCAGGGCTCAGTTTGTAAGGGAGTCTGGAGCGTTCGGTGGAAACCTGAGCGTTATCTGATGAAACATTAAACCTGTGTTCTCTAAGCATATTTTCCTAATAAAACTTTATATTTCAGGGAAAACTTTGGAAACTGTAGCTTAAACACAGAGAACATGTGCATTATGTCTTAAATATGTAACATCTATAAATGCAAACAAAATAGACCTGGAGATAGTTTTTTTAATTGATATTTATTGAGCTATATATTTTTTCTGCTCCCCTCCTTGCTTCTCCCCTCCCCACTTCAACCCTCCCCCAAGGTCCCCATGCTCCCAATTTACTCAGGAGATCTTGTCTTTTTCTACTTTCTGCTTCCCATGTAGATTAGATCTATGTAAGTCTCTCTTAGTGTCCGCAATGTTGTCTAAGTTCTCTAGGATTGTGGTTTGTAGGCTGGCTTTCTTTGCTTTAGGTTTAAAAACCACCTATGAGTGAGTACATGTGATAATTGTTTTTCTGTGTCTGGGTTACCTCACTCAAAATAATGCTTTCTAGCTCCATCCATTTTCCTGCAAAATTCAGGCTGTCATTATTTTTTTTCTGCTGTGTAGTACTCCACTGTGTAAATGTATCACATTTTTCTTATCCATTCTTTGGTCGAGGGGCATTTAGGTTGTTTCCAGGTTCTGGCTATGACAAACAGATCTGCTATGAACATAGCTGAGCACATGTCCTTGTGGCACAATTGAGCATCCTTTGGATATATACCCAAAAGTGGTATTACTGGGTCTTGAGGAGGTTGTTTCCTAATTTTCTGAGAAATCTCCACACTTACCATCCAAAGGGGTTGTACCAGCTTGCATTCCCACCAGCAATGCAGAAGTGTTCTCTTTTCCCCTCAACCTCTCCAGCATAAGTTGTCATCAGTGTTTTTGATCTTGGCCATTCTTATAGGTGTAAGATGGGATCTCAGAGTTGTTTTGATTTGTATTTCTCTGATGACTAAGGATGTTGAACATTTCCTTAGGTGTCTTTCAGCCATTTTAGATTCCTCTGTTGAGAGTTCTCTGTTTAGGTCTGTACTCCATTTGTTTATTGGATTATGTGATCTTTTGGTGTCCAATTTCTTGAGTTCTTTGTATATTTTGGAGTTCAGACCTCTGTCTGATGTGGGGTTAGTGAAGATCTTTTCCCATTCTGTAGGCCGTCATTTTGTCTTGTTGACCGTGTCCTTTGCTTTACAGAAGCTTTTCAGTTTCAGGAGGTCCCATTTATTAATTGTTTCTCTCCAGAGAGAGAGAGAGAGAGAGAGAGAGAGAGAGAGAGAGAGAGAGAAGAAAAAAGAAAGAAAAAGAAAATTAAATTAAAAAAATAAAATAACAGGGCTAGAGAAATGGCTCAAATGTTAAGAGCACTGACTACTCTTCCAGAGGTCCTGAGTTCATTTCCCAGCAACCAAATAGTGGTTCACAACCATCTGTAATGAGAGCTGAAGCCCTCTTCTGGCATACAGGCATGTATTCAGGTAGACACTATATACATAAGAAATAAATAAATCTAAAAAAATTTAAATAAAATAATATCTAAATTAACCAATTTGTTAAATATTAGTTAAATAATAAATAAATCTTAATATAACAAGCATTTAGAAACTAATTTTGGTTAAAAGTGTTTACTTTTCTCCGGGCAGTAGTGGCACCCAGGAGGCAGAGGCAGGTGAATCTCTGTGAGTTTGAGGCCAGCCTGGTCTACAAGAGCTAGTTCCAGGACAGGCACCAAAGCGACACAGAAAAACCCTGTCTCAAAAAAAAAAAAAAAACAAAAAACAAACGGGGGCTGGAGAGATGGCTCAGAGGTTAAGAGCACTGGCTGCTCTTCCAAAGGTCCAGAGTTCAATTCCCACCACCTACATGGTGGCTCACAGCCATCTGTAATGAGATCTGGTGCCCCCTTCTGGCCCACAGGGATACATGCAGGCAGAATATTGTATATATAATAAATAAATCTTAAAAACAAACAAACAAACAAAACAAACAAAAACAAAAAACACAAAGCAAAACAACAATAACAAAGTGTTTACTTTTCATTTTGAGTTCCTAAGGTAGCCAAAGCGGATAAAGTCTCAGCATCTCTTTATACTTTGTGTCTGGGCTTTTGCTAGTCTTACTTCTCCTTGCTTACTTTTGCATGTAAGCATATTAGCTGCTTAATCTGAAAGCACAGAGACAAGTGACTGTCTTAATTTTTGAGTTCCAGGAACATTGCAGTCTAGGAAGATCAACCCCCAAGTGAGGCTATTTCTCCATTCGGGTGAGGTTGCAGGCTGGAGGAAAAGTCACCATGTCCTGAGGGGCAGTTTATTGTCTCCAAGCAATGGGGACTTCTGGGAACCAGACAATGACCATGCAAACAACATTCTAAGAATGCTTAATTACATGCACATTTTATCTTGTTTTAGAGTTTCAGTTACACTGCGGGC
This sequence comes from Ondatra zibethicus, assembly GCA_004026605.1. Lineage (NCBI taxonomy): Eukaryota > Metazoa > Chordata > Mammalia > Rodentia > Cricetidae > Ondatra > Ondatra zibethicus. The sequence goes on along the minus strand of PVIU01009594.1, from coordinate 7,344 downwards.
TAAAATGAATTTGGCCTAACTTGGCAGTTTGAATTTATATGACCTTGTCTTGGTTGCTGTTCTATTGCTGTGAGGAGACATCATGACCAAGGCAACTCTTATAAAAGAAAGCACAGTTTTAGAGGGTTAGTCCATGATCATCATGGCAGGAAGCAGACAGGCATAGCTCTGGAGCAGTAGATGAGAACTTTACATCCTGATTCACAAGAGGGGGCGTGTAGAGGCAGAGAGGGAGAGAGACAGACTCTGAGTCTGGTCTGGGCTTTTGAAATGCATACTCTTCTTATGCATACTCTCAGTGACACACCTCTCCAAGGCCACACCTCCTAATCTTTCCCAAACAGTTCCACTAATTGGTGACTAAGCATTCAAATACATGAACCTATGGGGGCCTCTCATTCATAAACCAAATAGGTGCTGTAATGGTCTGTCCTGTCCCTTTAAGAGACACCGCCAGGGCTGGGAGGTGGTGGTGCACACCTTTAATCCCAGCACTTGGGAGGCAGAGGCAGGCGGATCTCTGTGAGTTTGAGACCAGCCTGGTCTACAAGAGCTAGATCCAGGACAAGCTCCAAATCTACAGAGAAACCCTGTCTCAAAAAAACTAAAAAAAAAGAGAGAGAGAGAGAGAGAGAGAGAAACAAGTTCTGCCCACTTGATCTTCCTTAAGCTTCCAGCCTCCTCTCTCTCTGCCCCATCTCTCTTCAGAAGAGGTGGCTGAGGCCTCTTTTCCTCTCTCTCCCCTTTTCTCTCTCCCTCTCTCTCCCTCTTTCCCCCTCTCCCCTTCCTTCCTTCCATAACCTACTGAATAAACTATACCCAAACCCTCTCTCTGCATGGTGTGCCGTCTCCCACCCGCCATGGCTCCTTGTGGGACGGGCTGCCCTGCCGATGAGGTCTCTCACCCACCATCTCCCATCTGCCTGGGACTCACAGAGGCCTCAGGTGGTAGGACCCCGCTTCCCCTCGTGGCCCACTGGCGCCCCTCGAGGAACTGTGCCGTTTTATCTAAACCATTATAGGTGGTATATAAACAGTATTTTTTAAGATCATGAATAGAGGCTGGGGAAATGACTCAACAGTGAAGAATGCTTCCTGCTCTTGTAGAGGACTTGGGTTCGATTCTTATAACCAACATGGTGCCTCGCAATAATTGGTAACTCCAGTCCTAAGAGATCTGACACCCTCTTTCTGACCTGCATCAGCACTAGAAATTCACGTGGTGTTTATGCATACATACAGGCAAAACACTCATAAAAAATAAAATAGATCTAAAAAAATAGATTATTTTGATATATATGAGTGTTTTGTCTGTATGCATGTATGTATACTATGTGTGTTTCTCATGCCCAGGGAGGCCAGGAGAGGGTGTCAGATCCCTGGGGCTAGAATTTCAGACAGTGAGCTGCTAGTAGGAGCTAGCAATTGAATCCAAGTCCTCTGAAAGAGCAACAAATGCTTTTAATTTGTGATACATCTTTTCAGCCCCCATAAATAAATTTTTAAAAAGACATAGAAATCAATGCCAAGGCCCATTTCTTTTTTTTTTTTTTTTCTGAGACAGAGTCTCTTTATGTAGCCCTAGAACTCACCATGTAGACCAGGCTAGCCTTGAACTCACAGAGATCCACCTGGCCACGCCTCCCAAATGCTGAGATTAAAGGTGTGTGCCGCCACATCCACCCTCAGTGCCTATTTCTGACATAGAAAAATGTGCAATGATCCAGTAAAAATCCAACTGGTACTAAGTAAAATAGCAAACTGTGACTAAGCACAAAGAAAAAATGAATAAATTGGGCATAGTGGCACACATATTTAATCCCAGCACTTGGGAGGCAGAGGCAGGCAGATCTCTCAATTTTGAGGTCAGCCTGGTCTACAGAGCAAGTTCTAGGTCAGCCAGAGCTACACAGGGAAAACCTGTCTTGAAAAACCTAAATAAATAAATACAGCCAAACATAACTCAGCCAAGGCAAGCCATGACTCAACAAAAAAGCATGCCATGACTTGACAAAAAGATCAAGCCATGACTCAGGCAGAAACTCAAACTAAGACTCAGTAAAAACAGTCAAACAGGGCTGGAGAGATGGCTCAGTGGTTAAGAGCATTGCTTACTCTTCCAAAGGTCCTGAGTTCAATTCCCGGCAACCACATGGTGGCTCACAACCATCTGTAATGAGGTCTGGTGCCCTCTTCTGGCCTGCAGACATACACACAGACAGAATATTGCATACATAATAAATAAATAAATTAATTAATTTAAAAAAACAGTCAAACATAATTCAGTAAAGCTCCAAATCCATAAACAATGACTTGATTGAATAACCAATCACAGCTACACACTGGTTCCTTTAGGGTTATAGGGTTAGGATCAGGGTTAGGAATAGGGTAAGACACCCTCTCCTGGCCTCCCTGGGCACGAGAAACACACATAGTGTACATACATGCATACAGGCAAAACATTCATACATATATACTTGCCTAGCATGCATGTAGCCCTAGGTTCAATCCCCAGTACTGCAAAAAGTAAAATGAAACAAAACAAAGCAAACTATAAAGTAGGAGCAGGTCATCTCTAGGGCTCCCAGTCACAATGTGAACTTGCAGCTATCGTCAACCCACTTGGGATTTAGGCTGAGCCCCCTTCAAGATGGGTCAGAAAAACAATGAGGCCAACCCCAGCCCAGCGGCCCAGCTGTGGCTGCCCAGTGACTGGCCCTCCTTGTCTTAGAATGAGTCCGATGTCTTCAGCTGGGTGATCCGCAGAGAGTTCCAGGAGTTGCATCACCTGGTGGATGAAGAGAAAGCCCGCTGCCTGGAGGGGGTAGAGGGTCACACGCGTGGCCTGGTGGCCTCCCTGGACATGCAGCTGGAGCAGGCTCAGAGTGCTCAGAAGCGACTGACCCAGGCTGAGCAGGTGCTGGAGCAGTTTGGTAACGAGAGTCACCATGAGTTCATCCGGGTGAGTGGCTGAGGGTGTGGTTCCCAGCTCTCTCCTTAGCAAAGCAGGTTCGACACAGCAGTAACCCCCACCCCTATTCTTCTCTTTCTTCCAGAAGTTCCACTCCATGGCCTCCAGGTAACAACCTCAACTGAAGCTGCTGGGAGAGAGGTCAGCCAGTGTCCACTGTCTGCGGGCACAGGCCTCTCGTCGCCATGGTTCCTCCCTGTGCTCTAACCCTAAACTGCTCCCCACAGGGGCTCTGTCATTGAGTCCAAGGAAAACAACAGAAGTCAAGTACTTGCCATCAGGGTTCTCACAGACTAGTTGTGTAGAGGAAAAATTGATCCCATCCCTGTGGTAGCTATGGTAACAGATACGGCCTCAAGCTATAGGAACACTGTGGAGGAGGTGATGACCAGGGACTGGCAGAGCTGACAAGCCTGCAGTGTGCAGACAGGCAGAGTAGGAGCTGACTTGAGAAATGGGGGTAAGCGGGTGTGCAGACCACAGGGTGTGATAAAGTTCAGCATTGCTGTGAAGTCAACTGTTATATGTAAGGAAGGGGAGAGAGAGAGGGAGATGTACCAGGCAGGCAAAACCAGAACGAGGGCCTTTAAGGTGTACTCTTTGGACTTTGGGAAGGGAGCTGAGTTCACGTGAATGCTGGAAATCTCAACAGTTTCTGAACCTGCCTCAGACCCTGCTGACTTGCAGCTCCTTGTTTTTTCTTAAACTCTTATTTTAGGAGTACGGGTGTTTGGCATGCAAGTATGTCTGTGTGAAGTGCCCACAATAGCCATAAGAGAGCATTGGAGCCCCTAGAACTGGAGGTACACACAGTTGTGAGCTGCCATGTGGGCTTCACTGCTGAGCCATCTCTCCAGCCCCTCCCAGTTTTCTTTATGTGTGTTGTACATGTGCATTTATAGGTGTGGAGGCCAGAGGACAGCCTTGGCTGGTGTTTTCACACATCTTCTACCTTGTTTTTTGAGACAAGGTCTCTCACTGGCCTGGGCTCACCAAGCAGGCTAGGCTGGCCAGCTAGAGAACCCCAGGGATTTGTTTGCCTTCCCAGCATTTACTGCACCATCACGCTTGGCTTTTTTAGATTTATTCTTTCATTTAATGTGATGAATGTTTTGCCTGCATGCATGTCTGTGCCCCAATTGTGTGCTTGGTGCCTGAAGAGGTCAGAGGAAGGAGTTGGATCACCTGGAACTGGAGTTGCAGACAGTTGTCATCTGCCACAGGGATACTGGGAACCAAACCCGGGTCTTTTGCAAGAGCAATAACTGCTCTTAAGCAGTGAGCCATCTCACTAGCCACCATGACTGGCTCTTTTATGTGGATTCTGGGGATTGAACTCAGATCTTCATTCTTATTTGGCAGGCAATATACCCATATCCCTGCCTGCCCTCCTTGTTTTTTGGTTTCCTTTAGTCTTTCAGGCCATGTGCCTAGAAGTCATGTATGAAAAAGAATAGACAGATAATTTGCCTAGCTCAGATGGGGGCAGAATCCTCCCCAGCTATAGTGAGCAACCAGGTCACTTGCTGTCGACAAGGGTCTCAGGTGTCGGCACACATCAGCAACACCTGGAGGGCTGGGTAAACCATTACACAACTTTCCCAGGGTGATCGGTTTCTGGTTAGTCGATCTGCATCTCTAACAAGTCCCCAGGAAAGTTAGACTCCTCTTCCCCAGACCGTGTTCTGCCCTGTCTCGCTGAGAACACATTTTCTACTGCAAATGACTTAGGGAGCAAAGAGTTATTTTGGTTTCAGAGGAATTTCAGTCCATTGAGGCCAGGAAGGTGTGACAGCATTCATGGCAGTGGGAACACAGGCTTGTTCACGTGATGGCAGATAGGGAGTTGAGAGATAAGGCTGAAGCCAGAGGTGGGTATGACCTTCAAAGCCCTGCTACAGTGACCTATTCCACCAGCCAGGTCCCACCTCTTTCTAATAGTACTGCCGTCTGGGGAGCAAGCTGGGGAGCGTGAGCCTGCGGAGGATACTTCCAAGACCATCCATAACAGCAGCTATGCAGCTATGCTTCCATAACAGCAGCTATGCAGCAGCTCACGCTGTGTCCAGCGTGGCATGGTCCTGGAAACCAGCCTGGGCAGCAAGGGAATGAAAAAAGAGCAAGTACATAGACACACAGAAAAGCTGGTGTCAGGTGGGATGTGCACACCCTGAGGTGGTGGCGTCCACTATGCAGCATCCCGGATCCTCATCATGTTTATAATATGCAGCACGGGGTGGGAGTGGGGTTACGTACTGTTGGCAGGCAGTGTCTGTGGGTCAGCAGTCTCAAACCATTAATCTCTAGGAGGAGGAAGCTGCAATTTTCCCACACACTAGTCAATCTTGTGAACACTTGGACTCTTACACACGGTCAACATTTGTACTGGGACAAGAGGAAGGCTTTGCCACCCCTCTGAGCTTCATCCTGGGGGAAGGCTTTGCCATTCCATAAGTCTGAGGCACTGAGGTCCTTGACCCGGCCATGCCCAGGTCAATGATCGCAGTCACTCAAGACTTCATCGGTACTTTACGCATTCGCTCAGGAATTCTTGGAAGCAGGCATTCCTCCAGGAAGGAGGTGTGAGGGGAGGGAATGGTGGTTGCATGAGTGTGTGGCCTAGGTGCTGAATTTGCCTCTGTGGACTCCCACATTGGAAGGAAGGTGGGAGACGGCCTTGACATAGAGCTCCCCCATCACTGGAACTCATGCACACAGGGCAGAGGTCCAGCAGGCCCGGCCTTTGGAAGGCGCGTTCAGCCCGATATCCTTCAAGCCAGGTCTCCACCAGGCTGACATCAAACTGACTGTGTGGAAGAGACTCTTCCGGAAAGTTCTGCCAGGTGAGGTTCAAATTGTTATCCTTTCAATCCATTGATGGCACCCAGAGGCATATGGAGAACTTTTTTTTTTTTTTTGGTTTTGGTTTTTCGAGACAGGGTTTCTCTGTGTAACAGTCCTAGCTGTCCTGGAACTAGCTCTTGTAGAACAGGCTGGCTGCGAACTCAGAGACCCGCCTGCCTCTGCCTCCCAAGTGCTGGGATTAAAGGCGAGCGCCACCACTGCCGGCCATACAGAGAACTTTAAGGGAGCCCGCACAGGGTAGTGAAGAGCATGTGGGAATGGGCGCATAGGCGCATACACTTGAGAAGGTCAGGCAGGTGCACACACCTCCTCTTTAGTAGAACTCCTCCACGGTGGCCATGTCGGATGTGCTTCAGGCAGCATCCATCTGCTCGCCCATCTCACCACGCACCCACCGATGCCATCCAGCCTTTCATTCATCCATTCTATCCATACAGCTCTGGGCCTGCCCTTTCCAGTCCTGGAGACACAGGTGGCGCATTTGTCTCCTCCCCGAGGACAAATTGCTGTCACCTCCTGGGCAGGGTCTGCAGTCTCTGTGTCCCAACCCCAGGCCTCTTTCTCTTCCAGCTCCAGAATCTCTCAAGCTTGACCCAGCTACTGCCCACCCTCTCCTGGAGCTCTCTAAGGGCAACACGGTGGTACACTGTGGCCTCCTTGCCCAGAGACGGGCTAGCCAGCCCGAGCGCTTCGACTACAGCACTTGTGTCCTGGCCAGCAAGGGCTTCTCTTGGGGTCGCCATTACTGGGAGGTGGTGGTGGGTAGCAAGAGCGACTGGCGCCTGGGAGTCATCAAGGGCACAGCCAGCCGCAAGGGCAAGCTGAGCAAGTCCCCGGAGCATGGCGTATGGCTGATTGGTCTGAAAGAGGGCCGGGTGTATGAGGCTTTTGGCTGTCCACGTCTGCCACTGCCTGTGGCTGGCCACCCCCATCGCATTGGCGTCTACTTACACTATGAACAGGGTGAACTCACGTTCTTCGATGCCGACCGCCCTGATGATCTGCGGACACTCTACACGTTTCAGGCTGACTTCCAGGGCAAGCTGTACCCTATCCTGGACACGTGTTGGCATGAGAGGGGCAGCAATTCACTGCCCATGGTACTGCCCCCAGCCAGTGGGCCTGGCCACCTCACACCTGCTCGGCGATAGACTGCCCTGGTGCTGTCTCCCCATCCTGCTAGCTACAGGAATTTAAGGAGTTTGCTTGTCTTAAAGTTTGGACTGCTTGAGAAGTTTCTACATACATGCATGTCTCTGGAACATTGACAGCAGAGAATATAGTCCCTTCCCTACCACCTAAGGGTATCCGTGTTACCTTCCACCTTACTAGGTCCTGTATCCACTCAACCTGAGTAACCCTGTCCCTCCCAACTCTTTCCAGGAGAGGGCAGAAACATTCCCACACATACTTAATCCTTATCATTGGGACCGTCAAACATCTATTAAAAACAATAAATTTGACATTTTCTCAATTATTACTACTATTGTAGTAATGAGGGGCTCGGG